>JANRGW010000072.1:0-41822 GCA_024733675.1 Psilopsiagon aymara | reverse complement strand
AGAAGAGAAGAGAAGAGAAGAGAAGAGAAGAGAAGAGAAGAGAAGAGAAGAGAAGAGAAGAGAAGAGAAGAGAAGAACAAAAGGCATTGTTTGGAGCTGTTGGCCAAATATGTTTTAAAGCTATAACTGTATTTTTTTCACCTCGATGAAGTACAGAAATTCTGTAGAAGTCTTTTAAAGATAAGCACTAGCTAAGTAGCCCCAAATAATTATATATTTTTTTTGAGCTTTATATTTCTGTTAAGTTAAATCCATTAGTAGATTAGGTTTTGCCAGCTCTATTCATGGACATTTGATCCTTGAATCCTTTCAAAAAAATCAATGTGTCTCTTCCCAGCTAATTAGCATAACGTTAATAAAATGTATGACAGGGCCAGGATTGCCGAAACCCTGCATTTGGTCTTACAAAGTCTGCAGGGAAGGTCAACAAGTCCTTTGGGCTCATTGGTGAGATGGCAAGCTAGAGCTGGAGGCTGCAGCATCCCAGGGGGGCACAGGGAACGAGTGGAAAGGGATAGCCTTCCTTTCCCTATTTTCCACCATTTCCCCCCCCCCAGCTTTCTTCTGCAAATCAAAGCCGCCATCTGCTGTGACAAGTGTTCCCATTCACCTTTTCCCTTTTATCTGCTCCCTCCCAGGGAAGTGCTCTGGAGGCTGACAGCCTAATCTCCGTGCTGATGCTGCATTTCTGCAGCCATCGCCCACCCGTCCCCCACTGCCTGCCCTGCGTGCCTGGTGGGAGGAGGGGGCTCCGGGGGCCGGGGGGCAGCCGGGGCTGCTGGTCTGATGGTGAGGAGGGGAAGTGGAGGTGCTTTGTACCCCTGGGGCACCCCACCATTTCCCAGCATCTCTCGGCATCCACCACTCAGTGTTTGGCCCCTGCTATGTTATTCCCATTTCTGAGGCAGTTGCTGGTGGGGGGAGCCTTGCTTGTTTTCCCCTTCACTCTCTTTCCCTCGAACTTGGGCAGCTCACTGGTATTTCTCATTTGCTGAGAGAAAATTATTTGGGTGACTGAGAAACTTAAGCAAAAATATGTAACAGTCCCCAATAAATCACAGCAGTAATGGCAATGCAGCAGATTGTAGAAATGCTGGGGGTAAATACTTTTTTCTTTTCTACCCAGTCAGCTCATGCTGACAAGTCTGTGGTGGCACAGGTGTCAACAGGGAGAGAATTATTTCCCTGCATGAAAGAAACCTGAGAAGGAAAAAAGAAAGATGATGGAGGAAGAGATAAGAAGCTCCTGTGCGTACTTTTTCTCCTGCTATAAGGGAAAAAATTTCCCTTTGTTTTGTTCTCTTGCCTGGATGTGACATTTTACACTGTTTCCCTTTTATTCTTTCTTATCCAGTTTTAAAGGCTATGGCTATCATGAGTATTTCCGTGGCAGGCTATTAGCTGTGCTGAAAGCTGCCAGCATAGGCAGGCAACAGCAGCTCTGTCCTCAGGGCTTCACCCTTGCAGTCCCACAAGATATTGAATGACTTCTTGGGAGTTGATGCTGATTACTTGAGAGTTACTGTAGAGTAAATGCCACGCTCTCAGCTTTTCACTCCCTTTAGTCCAAACCTGTCCGTCCTGTTGTCTCCCTGCATAGCAGCATGATAAGGCCTTTCTGTTCATTGGAACCACTGGAGGATGAAAGAACTTTGCAAGTTCAGTAAAAGTGAACAGCAAAATAACTCTCATTAAAGGTAAAATTATCAGTTACTAGTAGCTGATAGAATGTTATCACTAGACAGGTTTACAGGAGCTGTAGGTACTGGGAGAAAATTCAAAGTAAGAGGTAAGCCTACCTTTCCCGCTGCTAAGCTTGGCTTGAGAATGACTACAGGGTTTTTGCCTTTTAATTGTCATGGGTGCTTCATCCATGGGAATGTGTTGCTTAATGCTCTTTTCTTAAGAGCTGATACTTACTGTTTTTATTAATCGCCTAAAAATATTTGAGCTAGCACAAAAATATTTAGATTATTCGAAGCTCCTGAAGACTGTGAAGAACTTCAGAGTAACTTGATAAATTTGGGTGGGTAGATTGCTCAAAACTAAATACAAATAGTGAAAAAAGGTGAAGAACAGCCATGGAAATAGTTTGAAGAAATCACAGGTGCTAATGGAGTCTCCAGTAAAAATATTGCAAGCAATGTGTTAGAGTCCATGGCATTAAACAAAGAGAATCAGACCCCCTTGTCTAATTATAGCATCTTCAGTAGGAGATGGAAATGTAGTCTATCTTGCAAAACTTTTCATCTCATAAAAACCCCCAAAAACCAACCAAATAAAAAAACCCTCAAGATGAAAGATCTGCAATGTAAAAGGATTGAAGCTGGCTATGGAAGATGATAGAGATATGGAAAGAAAGCCTCAGAGAGAGGTGGAAAAATGTATGAAATCTAGAGTAGACAAGAAACTTGCAAGGTGCTGTAAGACTCAGAGGATACCTAAAGGGGAAGTAGAGCTGCACTCTGCACAGTATTAGAGATGATTTAATCTATCAGCGATGTAAACCCTAATGCTTCATGGTATAACTTGGAGACCCACTGCCTGCCTAGCTTCAGAAGACATTTTTTAAGTGGGTAAGTTATTTCTTAACTACATACCACAGATTGCTTTGTCTTGTTATTGGGACTGATCATAGTGGTCACTTTTGAAGGCGTGTTACTTTCCTCCACTACTAATCTGTTATGGGATATAATTACATGTCTCTGTGCCAGACCTGTAAGGGTTCTCAGTGAAAAAATTCCTTAAAAAAGGGTCCTAATATTCTGTCAGTAAATGTCCTTGAAAATTGTCTCAAGGACTTCTGCCTATACACTTGTTGCTTTCTCCCAGCACACTGTAGTCATGAGGGCACAGACGTGTTCCTGTTTGAATCAGCTGGGAAGTCTGTATGGGAGGACAGTGATCTGGATCCAATGTGTGCTTTTAAACAGAAGAACCTCTCAGTAGTAAAAGAAAATGCATGACACTAGTGCAGTGTCAAAGTGCTGAGCAGTACATTTTCTGAGCACAAAACGCATTGACAAAAATTCCCTGTCTTGCTAGATGGAATTATGATGAAGTACCATGGCTTCATCACTATTGCTGCCGTGACTGGATTTTGTTTGTTGGTTTGTTTAGGTTAACTTTTGTAATGTTGCTAAAAAGCAATTCGCTGCTTGTTCCTGATTCAGCTGTTCTTCTTGGGTGTGCTGGACTATGCAAAAGCAAAAGGATACAGGGTGGGAATATGGTGAGCTCTGGATGGCATGGCAAAAGAAAGGACTGAAATGTCTCTGCTGTTGTCTTGTGAAGTGTGTGTGTCTTTCAGTGCTTTGGGGGCATTCCCACTGACGCAGAGGTTTGGCTTTTGGTTCTTTAGATGTGACAGCTACAGGCTGCTTTTCAGCTGGGCTTGGTTCTTGCACCTGCAGTAGTGATGTCTCAGACATGGCTTGGGTGGTCTAGCACATCAGCAATGATGAGGTGATGCGGGAAGGTCTGACCCAGCGCTAAGGCTAGGGCAGAGGGAACTGTGAGGTGTCTGCAAGTATGAAAGACATTTCTCTTGTCTTTCGGAAAGATTCTGTACCTTGAACTGACTGGCAAAACTTTCTGTGATAAATAACAAAGACTTAGTGGACAGGGTCCAAGCCAAAACTGTGAATAGCCTCTATCTCTGAATTTCAGTGTGTTACAGCATTTGCAGTAACTTGTAGATAACATGCTCATTAAGCATTAATCTAATACTCTGAATTATGAAGCTGTTGCAGTTGAATTAAAGTCTTTTTACAATCTATTCTTATTTTGGTACTCCTTATGTTCAATTTTCCACAAAAAACTCCCTTCTACCAAAAATTTGCATATCTGGTTTTTAATAAATCTGGTAGAACTTGACAGAAAGTATGAGGTAGATTAGTGAAGGTATTTTGCAAGCTTAGGCGTGTAAAATGAGCTGCAGTGTGTATTTTGCAACACTTCCTCCATTTTAACCTGCCTCTTAAAGTTGTGTTTTGGAGGCATGAGTCAAGATGCAAATTGCAGAGGATGCATCTTGTTGGTTTTGTATTTAAATCAGTTAGACATGCAGCAGTTCACCTTGTGAGTTTAGGAAGAAGTCAGTTCAAGGCTGGAAGATGAATTTGGCATACATTTGCAAAGATGAAACTGTAGGACCAGTCTGCCAAGCACCTTTTTAGAAAGACAAGTTAAACTCTGCTGGGACATTCTAAACTAAGGTGGTTCAGAGTCAGAAACCTGCCTACTGGATGCATTGGGGTTCACTTCTGATTTCTGGTGGCAGCAAGGCAGACCAGGATCTTCACACTTCTTTTTGAAACTTATTCTAATCACCTCTCCTATCTGCAGGAAATACCTGGTGTTTGTTTATTCACTAGGATGAACTACATCTCAGAAAACTCAGATTAAAATCTCTGCCAGCAGGGAGTAGACTACCTGTCCACACTTTTAGGTAACCTCAATGAGACAGGACATAAGGATCATTTAAGCCTAGTCCAGCTTTTCAAAGGGTCCAAGTGGTAATTTGTAGATAGAGCAAGCCTATGGTAAGAAGTTTACTTGAGATGTCTGAGGTGTTATATGCTCATTAGGTAAGTATGTTTCAAAAAATAAAATACCTTTTCATGATTGGAAAACAAAAAGGAGATAGATTTGGTTTTTTTATCTCACCAAGGGGTTCTGTGCCAATGGACTGTGAGAGCAAAGTCTGAACATTACAGTGTTTGTAAACTTTGTAAAATTTGGTTCCCTAGCCTCTTTTGTTTGTCAGCTGCTTATTTGATTCAGATTGTCAGTAAAATGGAATTAGGAGACTTTTTAGTGATTTCCAATCAGTCCCTTTAAACCTTTGAGGTTGGCTACCTCAAAATACTCCAGCAAAGAATTTCAACAAGGAATTTCCAAGAAAGTTTTTGGTTATGTTTGCTAACTGTAGGAGAAAAAAACCCTGCAGCTCGGTAAGTTAGTTTTGTAATGATATATGTTCTTAATATCCAGATAAACTTCTAATCCTACTGACTTATTTTTCTTCAGTTATATCTGTTGACAGCCTCAGAACTTACTTGCATGTTGTCTATGAATAAATAAATCCTTCTATCAGTTTTCAGTTGAATGCTTATAATTATTTTTTTAGCTCTCTTCAGTATGAGAAACAGTAGATAGTACAAAAGTAGATTTTTTGTGTGTGTGTCACATAGGCTAGTAAGTCCCTGTTTTCATTAATTCTCTAAGCTAGAGATCCTGTCTTTTTCAATCTCTCTTCCTATGGAAATGTTCCTTACATCTCTAATGATATAGCATTGAATCACACAATGATGAACTGAAACAGGATATTTCCTGTTGTGCAATTAGCTTTGATGAGTGGGTCTGGCAATACTATTGACTATCAATTGTCAGATTATATCAAGTGCTTGGGGTTCAGGGTTCATGGATAGATGAGTCTAACACTCTTCCTGGTGGGAAAAGGCCAGGAGAGATTTGCTTATCTAATTTTGGAGCGGATGGTAAGTGGCACTGTTGAAGGGGCAAGGTGCCAGCTTCCTTCAAAGAAGTAATTGTTGAACACTTTCTCAATAAATCATCTCTTGTTTCCAATAAACTCTCCAGTGTTTGTTCTGCCTCTTCTTTTCCCAGCAGGAAGATCAGGCTAAGAAACACAAGCATTATCTGAGCCTTTTGCCTTTCGTAATGCTGGTGACATTGGTACATGCTGTGGGAGCAGTGCTGGCCACACTCTTTGACAACACTGAGGGTCATGTTGGTTGTGCTGACTCCCTAGGGTCTGGGACAGCCAGGCACACCAGGTTTGTCCAGTGTAAAAGCACACACACTTCCCAAGAGAACACAGATCCAGTGACTGTGGCATTCATATGAACTCCATGCTGGGCTATAGTTGTCCCAAGACTTCGCTGGGATCACCTGCACCTTTGGTTCTGATGCCTGTCATCTGCAGAAACACAGCATTTCTGGACCACCCTGGTTTCAAGCTAGCTGCTAGCTGAGGATTTTCCAGGTGTTTCCTTTAACACCTGCCTCTGCTTTTCCACACGAGCTTGTGCCAGTGTCCCAGCATACCTTGGACCTGCATCCCTTGTTCAGGCACTATCTTCAGAGCAATTTTCTTTCCCCATCATTCATGACTTCCTATAGTATCTTGCTTCTTCACTGAGCCCCACAACAACTCTATTTGCCTTGTAAGAGGAGTATTCAGATATGCAGAACTAGTGCAGAGCAGATGTTTGCGAGGTATTTCTCAAGAGTGTTTCGATGCTGTCTGGGCATTTTCAAAGGCCAGTAACCCTGGTTGTTGCTCTGCTTGATACAAATCTATCTTTTTGCAAGTCTGTCTCCAAACTTGATTTCCCCAAAGCTCTTCCTTCTCATAAAGTAGTTGAGGAGACTGCTCTTGTTGCCTGTTTATTACTTATGGAAGTGTCAAAAGCAGTCTTGATTAAAATGTAGACATTAGCAGCCAGTTCTATGGTGGACTTGGATTAATGAAACCAGATTTCATTTGGTTTAACTTCCAAACATCTTGGTTTTCATGGAGAACCTCAGATCTGGGCATGTTTAATTTGTACGTATCAAGATGCTTGGATGATGGGGAGTTTACTTTGTGGTAAACTGAATTTAGGCTTAATATGGTTGTTTTGTGTCATAACACCAATACGCTTCCATTATCTAGACACTATTTCTCAAAATATTGATCTGACGTGAGTAAAATAGTGATGCTAAGTTGATTTAAAGTCAAAGCTTCTGGCTCCAATATTGTGTGTGCAAGGAAATGTCCATAGGGTGTCCATTTTCCCATGGACATAGACAAATCTGTAGTTTCTAGATTTCACCCTGAGTATATTGCCTTAAATAAAGCACACAGAAAAGTTTAAAGTCTGGAAAAAAACCCTCAAGAATGTCACTGTCAACCTCTGTATGACCCTGGTAGAAGTACCTGTAGAAGTGTCCCTTCAGTGCATTGTGTCAGGCTTCCTATCTATGATAGCATATACTTCTCATGATAGCTAGAAACAGGAGTTATTGTACATGAAAAGAGAGACAGAGAAAGAGGCAGACAAGCATGGAAATATTTTAAAAATTAGTATTTTAAGTCTTTTGTAATTTGCAGCAAATCAAAACACATTATGGTATGAATAACATATAAAGAGATAATAATATAAATGCATGCTGCATTTCTGTATCTGCGCACTCAAAGAAAGAAAAATTGATTCACTCCTATAATTTTTCTCATCCAATTGCTGTAAAATAATCTCTTTTCTCTCACATCTGTCATTATACCATCTGAAATATGAATATGCATCCAGACAGCAATATCTAGGTAGATTTGAGGGAGGTTTCATCTCTTCCCTGGCCTGTGAAAAAAATAGATCTTCTACAAAATGGAAAATAAAATCACCTTTGTTTTCAAATTTTTCCATCTTTATTTTACCAAGACTTGCTTTGATATTTTTATTTTCTGTTGTTTTTGCTTCTTTTTTCACCTCCATTTGTTTTTCCAGTAACAAATAAAGAGCTGTGGGTAAAGGCAAAAGAAATCGTGGAAAGAAGCAGGCTTTACTCTCCCCTAATTTTGATATAAATCTTCAGAGAAAATAGTGAATGAATGGATGAAAAAGTTTGTCCCAGAGCTGTCAAAGGAAAGCATTACTGGAAGTTGTTACAGTTTTTGAAGAATTTGAATTATCATCACTTGCAAGAGAGCAATCAACTGCGTTTGCTTAGCAATATGGTGAACCGAGGCTTCTTTTTCCTGGTTGTAGATGATGAATTACTGGCAGTGTTCAACTACTTTCTGAAATATTCCATTCCTATGGCACAACATTTTGTAGCAATGGTTTCTGTAGATTAATTCCGAATGCCCTGGTGAAACTCATTGCTTTGGTACAGAGGTCTCCTCTGATCTGTGCTTTTAACATGCACATTCCTCAGTGGAGAAACCCATTGTTGTGCCTAAAACCAGTAAAGACACATTAAACTATCAAAACCCAAAGCACTTAATGGAGAGCAGCCTTCAAAACATGTACACATGTTTGTGCTTGGATGTCTGTATTTTGTGCAACCCATATCTTTATTATTTTTAAAAGGGTGAGAATCATGACTTCTGGAAACAGAGTATAAGGGGGGACAGTGCAGCACAAGCTGCAATGCTGCTTACGAAGATCTTTGTAAAAGTACATGAGCAAGGGATTTCAGCATCCGTAGTGTCATCAGTGCATGGATGCTGCAGACAGATGTATTTGCATGCAAGCAGATTTTTAATGTTTGGTTATATATGTTTAAATGCATGTGATTTTAGAGATAGGACATATTTGTGCTTGGTAAATAAAAACTGTTAGAACAAAAAGCATCCTTCGCCAGGCACAATGGGCAATATTAAACAAAAGACTAAAAACTATTTTTATCAAGTACTGTTACTGCTTAACGTGCAATGCCAGAATGCTTCCCTTTATTCTGTGATGTTTAAGATGTCCAGTTCACAGCTGTCCCATTACTTTGCCTGATTCTGGTGTTATATTTGACACCAAACACTTCCATCCTGAGGTGGGTCCTTGACAATCTTTAATATGACAAAATGATTTGGGCTTCCTGTCATCCAGTTTAAATCACTTTTCTATCCACACATAAAAAAAGCTCCATAGCAATACTTGATAGCCACAAGCAAAACACGGCTGGTCCCAGCCTAACCCTCAGCTGCACACGGCATTGCATTGTCATCATAATTGGATGTGATAGATTTCCACTCTGCTTTACTAAAATTTTGTTTGTAATTGAATAAATGTGCCACTCACAGTTGAAAATACATTAGCCCAGAGCAACAGCAGCATGAGTAATTTTTAAAAGTGTGTGTGCTTTTAGTATACATAGATATATGTACACACTTTCAATATAGATACATATATATCTATATACACCTATATATACAACATACATATAAATAAAATAGGCTGTATGATCTGGTCAAGTGCCTAGCTATGATTAGAAAAACCCCCCTCATCGTGAACTCCATTTTCTCAAAGTGTGTTGTACATTTTTCCCCTCAGAGAGGGGGAAAACATAAAAGCAATACTGCAGACTGCTGTGTGGGGGAGGGTTTTCTTCCTCATGCTTTCTACTTTTGTCAAGCCACCTGAGAAGTTGATATGAGAAGGGCATTTTAGAATAAAGACATTACTCTGACAGCAAATACAAATGAAATAAAATTGGCCTAAGGCTTTGATGCCAGAACCTGAATGGAGAGCTGAGACTTGGCAATGCACTAGTTTAATACACCAGAGAAATAGAACTAGAATAATTTGCAATGTGGTATGATGAAAGAAGAAAATGTAACAAACCCAGAGATGAAAATAGACTTTACAGCCTATGTATATTCGCATTTTGCACTCAAGTTGACCCGTAAACATAGCAAAGGATGGATATGTGCACTCTTCACTTCTTTTGGAACACGGCTGTTGAACATGGAGGGATACCACATCAGGAGCTTGGCCCTGAGACTCCAGAGAGAAAGAACTGAGCCTCTTGCAATTTGTGAATGAAGCAGTCTTCATGGCATCTCCTGTTTCTGGGAAATAGCCACCACCAGCCACCTTAAACCATTGCTCTGTTTGCTCACCAGAAAAACAAAGAGGCTTTGAGGTGGAAGAAAATGAATACTTGAGAGAAAGAAGGCACTTGTAGGATACCTTGTGCAATGCACTGATGGTTGTTTTTTTTTTTTTTCCTGTACATGTGCACACACAACCAGAACTTCTTCCCAGTCCAATTATTTTCCTTAGTGTAAAAAGTCTGAAATTGAGGATTATTTGGGGTTTCAAGCATATAAGTGCGAAAAGCATATAAATACTTGTACAGCATTTATAACCAGAAGTGATCCTGTCTGCTGCCACAATGCAAAGAGAAAAAATAATAGCCAGTGGGTTAAAGACTGAGTTGTTTCACATTCGCATTCCGGTCTGTTTATTTTCATATCCTCCAGAAGACATCATTTATTGGTTTCTAATGTTTTTCAGGTTTGTATGACCCAAATATGAATTGTTTGACTTTTTTCTGCAATAGGCATTTTGGCAAATGCTGAATTCATTTTATGGTACTAAGTCAGCTGTAGAGAAAAATAAATAAATTGTTGAAGTATCAGAGCCAATTATGGGCACTGGTTCATGTGCTGGATTCTGCATTTTTCCTTTAGATATTTAAATGATTCCAGTGCACAGGCTCAGTCATTCCAAGTCTTTGGATGTATTTAAATCAATTGAAAATCCTTTTTCAAGACAAAAGTCAGATACTATTACAGTGCCTTTAAGAAATATTAATGGTTACCTTAAGTTTGTGGTAGGATGTAATTTCTGGTATAAAGTTCCACTTGCTGGTAAAGGAATAAAACTACACAGGGAAAGTGTCATGAAGTACAAGCAATAATAACAGCTAGAGCAGCAACAATAACTACCCTGTTTTTTAAAAAAACAGGGTCTTTTGTGTCCAAAGACCATGCCATACTCCCTTGCTGGTATAAGTCACTTCAGTTTCTTCAGATGTAGAACTAGATTGAGCAGAGAGTGTTTTGAAGCAAATAAATTAAAGACACACAGTATTATACAGCCTTCTCCTAAGGGGAGGCTTTTGCTATCAGCTCTGTCATACAAATTATCCTTAGGAAGGAAACCAGCCATTCAAATGAACCAGTCATTAGTTTGCATCTAACCTGCAAGTCTGAATCCTCCAAGTCATTAATTTTGAGTGGGAAGGGCAAGAGTACAGCTATTGTCTGATTCTGTCAGTAGAGTAAGAAAGAGAAGATAGTGTGCTATCTAATTCATTGGAAACTCATGTACATTGGAAAAGTGATAACTTTGTCACAAGTATACAAACTATCACAAGTAAAGCTTGATGTAAAAAGCTCCAGCATGCTGCAGTAGCAGTGCATTTGTTTATTATCATATAGAGTTTAACCTATTTTTATGTTGACTGATTTTCTGCTTTTCACACAGATATAAAAAAAAAATCCTAGATTAGGGTGTAAAGGAAGGCAAAGCTGGTAAGCAAGAGCTAGCCAGCTGGTAATGGAGGTTATTAACTGAGGACAAAGGAGACACTTATGACAGTGGGGCAGAAAAGGGAGAATGAAACAGAGATCTTTAGCTATATTTTTCTCCTTTAAAAATACCATTTTGTCTATTGCAGTTCAAACACTTGGGAAAGGGAAAAAAAAAAAGTAATAATATGAATGTTTAGGCTTCCCCAGGCATTTTTCATGCTCTAGATATCCTCAGAATGTAACAGAGCATCCTAGCTCACCACAGAAAAATGTCTCAGATATGCCCTTCTCCTCACTGGCTGGAGGGACTAATTTATGAAGAGAGATTAAAAGAATTAAATATAGATAGCTTCTCTAAGTGAGGACTACAGTGGGACAAAAGAATAGCCTACAAATACATGGAGGGGGTAAATTCCTGAGGGAGGTGAATTATTTAGGACAATAGGGGAGGGTTTAACTAAGAGTAATGGGATGAAATTAAGAATAGGAAAAATTAGGATGAATATATAAAAGAAACTTTCCTGGCAGCAGGATCTATTTGGTCATGGATAACTGTCCCTTGGGAAGTGATGAAAGACCCATCATTTGATATGTTTAGAGGCAGGCTTTGACAAAATATCAGCTAATGCACTGTGGAAAACAACTCGCGGGGAAATGTGTGAGAGGAGTTGGTAGGAATTGTTGGTCTCCTTAGTCTTTCCATATTACATCTCATCAAACCAACCCTCCAGCTCAGTGTATTGACTTTGCCATCAGCACGCTTAGACCACATGGATCCAATGATTGCTGTGTGAGAGCCACTCCACCACCATTCACTTGCCTAGGCGGAGACTGGTAAATCTGGAGAAGTCTTCTCTTGACATGGGTTTGTTTGACAGGTCAAGATGCAAATGTTTTCTGCTTCCACTGTAGGGCTCCTCCTGTACTCTGAGATGCTGAATTATCCTTCTCCCCACTTATCTTACACCAACCCATGAAGGCGCTGCAGCAATTTCTTAATTTTTAAAATCCTCCAGCAGAGATGACTTCATGTAGGGAGCTTCTTGAACCCACAAATGCTTGAAACACCTCCCTCTCTCAGATGCGTGTTGGGAAGATAGTTCTTACTGCCACCCCCAGTGACAGCAGCAAGCACTGCAGCTCGAGAATTACACCGCATTTAAGTTTTGCTGTCTGTTATAAAAAGGTGGCGATAGCTTAGTCTTATTTTTAGGAGTAGAAGAGACATGGTTTCTGTAGCTAGCTGCAGGATCCTTTACCCTGGCATATGTCTGGGCATAAGAAAGAGCTGCAGTACAATGCAGTTTGTGCATGTCTTTATTATGATTAAAACTGCATTAAATAAACAGACTTGAAGTCCCTTGCTTTTAAAGAAGTAGAATACAAAACTACACTTGACATGGTTTTACCAGTCATTCATACCCTTAAAACAGGAAAAATGTGCTGTGATGGAAAGGTGTGACTTTCTAGATGCATCTGATTTCCATTATATAGAACACTTTAAAATCATTAAGACATCCTAGTTGAGGCATGAAATATTTCTATATTATCTCTTCAAATCTCTCTTACCCAAAGTCTCAATGTGACCCCATCAATTCCCAAGGACTACACCACCAACCTAAGGGACAAATGCTCTGCAGAAAGGGGGCTTTAAGAAGGACCAGCCTTGCACAAAATGAATTCAGCAATTCCAGTTTGTCATTTTGCCCTTCTTTTGCAGAGAAAAAATACCCACCACCAACAAAAAAAAAAACACGCTAGTGATTTCTTTTGACTTAAACTGGGCATTCAAAAAGCTGTTTTTATTAATGAATCATATTAAGCCATCAGTGAAAGGCTCCCTGACTCTGTTTAAATAACAGGCTATGATTCCTCCCTCCCGCACCCCCCTTCCCTTTGGCTCCACTGCTATTAATTGAGGAGTTTCTTTGTTTCTTTTCTAATGAAGCTAACAGAACACATCTGTCAGGTGCTTGTATTCTTCACCCGTCTATAGTATGTAATAGCCCAGCTGGAGGCTATAATGCTACACAATACCCCTGGCCGTTACAGCAACTATTTATTCCTGGGCTTTTCCTCAGATAGGGATTTGAAAAAAGTCTGAAATTTGGGCCTAATTGCTATTTACACAGCGATAGACACCTGTTCTAGCTGAGACACTGGCTCATGAATCCCACACCTGAGACCTTAGGGAAAGCGAAGGGGAAAATTTCAAGCAGCTGCCAGTCCAGTTCAGAAACAGAGAGCTTTTCTATGCAATATGTACGTACAGTACATAAATTTGTGCCCGCATATTGCCATAGCTACTGTTTCACAGCCAAATGTTCATTTAAAGGCTTAACATATGCTGGTTGTGTGGACATACGTACACAACCAAGAGGAAAGAGTTTTCTGCCTTCACTTCTACATTTTTATTGGACTCTCCCAAATTCTCTGTGCCAGGATTTCTTTCTCCAAAGATCAGTGGCCATGGGTTGCTGCCAGCTGCTGAACTTCCACTCTTGCCTCACATTGTGCAGCACAATTGCTCCCTTTTCTCCTTGTTTATGCAAAGGATCCTGCTCTTCCTCTTTGTTTTTATTCAGGAGAGCTTTTCTTGCGTTACACTCCTCAGGAGCAGGAGTCCTTGGTGATGGTGGCAGCGGAGGCTTTGTTATCGTAAAGCTGCTAATGATGGGCATGCAGTGTAAAACCATACATGAACCTAATATAAGTTAGCAGCCTCTCCAATGCAGTTAAGAGCTCAAATTGATTAAAATGCAACTAGCTCATAAAACTGCCTGTTTATTACCTCAGATGTTCGTCAAAGACACAGAGCTGAAGAAAAGATTTCTTTCCTTTTCTCTCCTCTCTTAGTCATCATCATTCTTCTGCCTCTGTCCGTTTCTGTTCTGTGCCAAACAGCCCCATTAGTTAGCTGTGGGACAGGAATAAAATGTTATTGCCCTGCCACCTTATCTAGTGACAACATCCTCTGCCTCTGCTGGGGTGGGGGGGAGCTTTTCACAAAACTTTTCCCTGCAGTCAGGGAGGCCTCCGAGCTTTTTTGTCAAGACCTCTCTTTTGTGGTAAGACCTTTTATTCAGTCTGTTACTTTAATCTGGCATTGCTCTGTCATCCCAACCCCACCTTTATAGCACTCTTGTTTGGGGGGAAGGGAGAGGCAGGAGAAGATGTTGAATAATTAACTGGAAAAATTGGTTCTTATGTCATGCAAAAGACATCTGAGAGCTGCTGAACATCAAATGCAAGAAGCAAAGGTGAGGAATAGGACTGTTAATAGACAGATTTAAGAAAAAAGTGAGAAACACTCGCACAAGGGATGAAATAATACTACCAAGTCAAGCAGAATATTCTAGAGGCTTTTAAAAACATATATATCAGGAAAATGACTCAAGTAGCCAGCAGAGCTTTTAAGATAGTGCGGGGCACCCAGACTGGTGACAGACAAAGGGGATACTGCTGTTATTAATTATTTGCCGCGGGGCTCACAAAAGCAGTTCAGTAACTGAGGGCAGAAGCAGAAATTCATTTCCCAGAGGAAGAAGAAAGAAGTAGTGAGTGATCCTAGGGTCACTCCAGGACAGGTGATAATGAAATTAGAGTTAATGAAGATTAGGAAGACACCAGGGCCAGATGAGCCTCCATCCCAAGATATGAAGATGATGCTGGTAATAAATGTTCCCTGTGTATGAAGAGGAACCTTAAAGGTAGAGGGAAACCATAGCTGCATCTTATTTAACAGGAGCACTGGGATAACAATAGTAATTAACCTTTCTGTTCTAAAGTCTGAAGTTTTAACAGCCACTGAGTACCTAACAGCCACCGAGTACCTAGGATCACACTCACCCTGGTAATGTTGGTAGTGCATCTTCTCCATCTCTGGAATAGCTTTCAGATTAAAGGGAATGTGTATAGCAGATAGATTAAATATAATTTCCTTGGTGTTTGGGACAAATTTCTTTCTGGTTAAACCAAATCCTCAATCTCTAATAGAAACCAAACTATATATGCACATAAATATAGTATATGTATTTATATTCTTCACTGCAGAAGCTGTACATGCTTGTGAATGTAAACCACAGGAAGAAAGGTGAAAGCAAGCAAAAGTAGAAATATAGCCCCCCCTTGCAGAGACAATAAAGTAGAGAGGTGACAGCTCTGACCCACTGCTGGCTTGTGCCGAGGTGATTTAGGAGGACACTGCCTTCAGTGGGTAGGGACCCAGTGACCAAGTATTCACTGTCGTGCACTGATTTCTGTTGCCTGATGCAATTTTATATTCAACAAGAGAGCTGCCTGTGGCAGCTTTGGGGTGTGCTGTCTCTTCTGCCGCCTGCATAGTCCCCTGGGGATGGGTGAGTGGTTACTTAACGTCCAAGAGAAGACTTTGGGTCTGTGACCCTTGCTGAGCAAAACTCTTGCTGATTCATAACCTACGTCTAGCAGAATACACAGGTTTTCATCATTTTTAAGTGCTATGACAGGATGTTAGCGTTCTACCAGCCTCACCCATGTTTCACCAGCGCGATGCTTTTATGGGTCTGTTCTGGGCTGGTGGCTTTATCCTCACCATCAGACTCATCCACTGCTTCTTTCTATTAGTGACTGTGTATTCCTTTTTTTGTCCTGTTTTCATATATATACTGTTTCTTACGTCTTGTTTCTTAACACATGCATGTGTGGCAGATCCTATCACCTTCCTCCCTACTTCTGTTACCTGTTATATAAGACAGATGTCTTCACCTGAGCTACCATGAGCTGATCCTCAGGCCATCCCTTGAAATGCCTTTACACTGTGAAAGTTTAGCAGGAGAGGGCCTTGATTTTTCGTTGGTTTTTTTTTTTTTTTTTTTTTTCTTTTTTTTTTCTTTTTTTTTTGTAATCATGTAAATTGCTTCCCAATTGAGAATGGAAACTTTATGCTTTTTGAGCAAATTGTAGTAAGCCTCTCATATAAATCAGCTTTTTGTATGACGCTGCCTCAAAAACTTTCTTCTTGTCCAGGTAAATAATGTTCAATTTCCTTCCATTAATTCAGAGTGTTACTTCTGTGATTATTTCTCTCAGCTTTTTCGACCTTAGCATTTCTTAAAGAAGATATGCCTATACCTTTGATTGGACTGAATATTTCATTACTCCAGCTCTGTGTGGTTGTTAAGGAAAACAAATTTACAGCTGTAAAGGGTTTTTTTAATCACTAGTTCTGCATCCGAGTTCAGCAGTTTTTGATGTTCACCTTGCTTTCCTTTGTTATCTCTCTGACCAAAATCACTACATGAAGAAAACATAGTTGTCAGGATGCCATTCCTGGTTCTCTTTTCTTTGTCAGCAGTTAAGCCCTTCTGTGTAACATAAGCAAAGTTCAGGTGAGTAATACTGGCCCCAGCAAATGTAAAACAGGCAATGCAAGCTTAGGGTTACCAGGCAGTCTTATGTGATAGATCATCATTTTGGTTTGCCTCATTGTCAATGGGTGAAGTTCTAGGTGAAGAGAAACAAATATTTGATAGATTTTAGAAGTTAGCTTTATATGAAGGCTGCTACTTTCTGTTCATCAGCAATCAGAGTAATCAACAGTGGTTTATTTCCAGCTCTGGCTGGTTTTCAGATTTCTGTCTAAACTTGGTTAAATCTGAAACACAGGTTACTTCCAAACTTCACACCATGTTCTTTTTAATGACAAAGTGGAAAAAAAGTCATTGGGTCATTCAGAAGTTTTGAAGAGGAAGAGTTTGCAAAGCTTAATCATGCTTAATTAAAAACTAGCCAGTTTTGATCATTATTGCAATATTATCTTTGTTCATGTTTATTATCCTTGTTCATTTTGAAAAACACTCAGTGTTGTAGAAGTCCTGATTATTTTCAGCAGCCTTATACCCAAGATATAGCACAGTAAAATTTTGGAGGGAGAACTTAATACTGTATGCTCTGATCTTCCTCTGGAAATATTTTCTGGACCAACATGTTTATGCCTGTGTCTAATATGAAATACAGAGTATACATACCCAAATGTATGCATATGTGTGCCTAATACAAGCACATAAATCTATAAAACAGGTCTCCTGAAATCAGTAAGACTGTTCATGAATAAAGACATTGCACAGTGTATACAAAAGGAGCAGATTTAAGAACTTTTAGACCCAGATCTAGAAATCTAACGAATGGATTCGAAATAGATGGGAAGAGGGGGATGAGGGCTTCCTTATCTTCTGTGAACTTTCAACTCAGGGCCTCACAACACTGTGTGCTTGTACACTGCTTTGCACAATAGAGTTTTGTGGTTTTGTCTCAATCTTGGGCACAGTGGTAGTGAAAACTATTAACAGTGACCATACGTATCAGTGAGACTGGTGGGGTCCATCCTTCCCGCATGTGACCATCTGGCCACACAGACCATATCCCTTTTACCAGGAACTGCAAAACATCCTTGTGGCCAAGGCAGTAATTCCTTACAGAGGAAATTAATGTTGGGAGACTATTTAATGTATTTTAATCTGCCTTTGAAAGCTTAAAAGCAGGTGGAAACAAAGGAAGAGATTCAGCAGCATGTGACCAGCCAGTGCTCAATGGACCACAAAAAGGCCGGAGTCAGACTATTAGAGACACTTCCAGACGTTGTCCAACAGCATCTATTTGACTGATTATGTGGAATAATAGAGGAGTCCAGATGTGAGCAAGCTACATCTGAGTTCTCAGAGAAAGAACCATGCCTATACATGATATAGATATTATATGGTTGCTTGGCATAGTCCAGGAGTTCATTTTACATTCAGCGTTTAACCTCTTTTCCCCCCAAGGTACAAATGTCAATATTGGATTTTCTCTGGTTGAATGAATGTGTCACAGTGCAGATTAACCAGTGGCAGTGATAAAGGACTTTCACTTGCCAAAACTAAATTTCCCACAAACAGATCAGAACAGTCTGAGGTACAGAAAAGAAGCAAGACAGGAAATCTTGCCAGATTTAGTCATGATGGTTCATTAAACTGATCTTAAGTCTTTAGCGTATGTGCTTTATCTAGGACCTCCTGCTTTCAGCTGGCAGGAAGTACAGGCCTGTGTGTTCTGGTGTGTCTCTGTGCAAGTGCATGTACACTTGGGGACAAGGTGGCAGGGCAGTAGCTAATGAGACAGATAAAGCTTAGTCTTATCACAGTGGAGTTCCTCAAAAGCCCACTACTCTCTTATTTTTATGTTCACAGTGTAAGCTGAATTTCCCCTCTCACTCTCAGGTTAATGTTGCTGTACCACCATTTAGTGTTGTGCTTTGTTAATTGCAGAGCTGAGTGCGAGGCAGGTGGGCTGCAAGAGGACATGGTCCCTGTGAGCTGGGGGGGGGTGTTAGCTTTGTTTCTGGGGTCTCCTGGCTGCTGCTGGTCACATCCCTGGAAGTCTGAGTGCCTTAAAAATTACAACTCCTCCCACCCCATAAACTTGAATAGCATCTCTTGTTCCTGCATAACGAATCTCTTCCCTTGTTTACATATTAACATAGGTTGTATGGTGTGCTCAACACACTAGAGGGAAGGAATGCCGTCCAGAGGTACCTTGCCATACTTGAGGGGTGGGCCAATGCCAACCTTATGAAGTTCAACAAGGCAAAGTGCAAGGTCCTTCACATGGGTTGGGGCAATCCGAAGCACAAATACAGGCTGGGCAGAGACTGGACTGAGAGCAGCCCTGAGGAGGAGGACTTTGGTGTGGTGGTTGACAAGAAGCTCAACGTGAGCCAGCTTCCATGTGCGCTTGTAGCCCAGAAAGTCAACTGTATCCTGGGCTTCATCAAAAGGAGCATGACCATCAGTTCGAGGGAAGTGTTTCTCCCCCTCTACTCTGCTCTCAAGAGTACTGTTTCCACCTCTGGGGACAACAGTGTATGAAGGACATGGAGCTGTTGGAGTTAGTCCAGAGAAAGCCACAAAGATGCTCTGAGAGCTGGAGACCCTCTCCTGTGAAGACGGGCTGATGGAGTTGGGCTTGTTCAGCCTGGAGAAGAGAAGGCTCCAGGGAGACCTTAGAGAAGCTTCCAGGAGCTAATGGGGACCTAGAGAGAGACTTTTTACAAAAGCATGTAGTGATAGGACAAGGGGGAATAGCCTTACACTGAACAAGAGGAGATTTAGATTAAACATTAGGCTATTATTTACAGTGAGGGTGATGAGGCACTAGCACAGGTTGCCCAGAGAAGCTGTGGCTACCCCATCCCTGGCAGTGTTCAAGCCCAGGTTGGATGGGGCTTGGAGCAGCCTGGTCTAGTGGAAGATGTCCCTGCCCATGGCAGGGGGTTGGAACTGGATGATCTTTAAGTTCCCTTCCAACCCAATGTGTTCTATGGTCCTATGATCCTGTGATAGGTTGTTAAAGTTAGCTCAGCTCACCTCACCTCAGATTTAGCTCTTACTGGAAAACTGGCCTGCCATTATTTATTCTTTCAACTTTTGTGCTCTCTGCAATGCTCAATGGCAACAACTTTTTATATTCTTCTGGTTCATTGATTCTTTTTTTCCCCTTTTTTCAGAGGCCTCTATCATTTTTCCACTTCCATGATTTTTAAATTTTACATGTTTATTGCGTTATTAATCATCATGAAAAGAGGACAGGAGGAGAGAAAGGGAAGAAAGAATAGGATACACATGCATCTGTTATTAATATATAATGGATATAGTAATGTTGTCCCAATTGTTTGCCACCAAATGTTAGCATTCACAACAGTGACTTGCAAGGCAATGTGTTACTGAAGTGTGGTGAGTGCAAAATTCAAAGCCCAGATCTGCTTTCTGTTTTCTTTGACTTTACATGACTGTTCACAGGGAGATAATTGTAAACACAGGCATCTAGTAGGCAATAGAAAAAGATATACCAAAGAGCTGTTGGTCTGATTTTTCTCGGCTGCAGGAGTACACATGTAAGGTCAGAAGTGGGATGACTGAATGGTGAAAAGCACCAAAAAATACTGTATTTTTTTAAAGTAGCATTTTTTTGTAACTTGAACTGAAGAGCTCAAAAGGTCAGCTGAGCCTTTTTTTTGTGTTTGAAATGTGGGGACCTTCAGTAAAGTGGGATAAAAGTCAGTATTGAAAGAGACTCATCACTTGAACAAGGTGATGGAAAATACCTTTAACTTGAAGAAGATTCTCTGCCATCGGGGTTGTTACAGGTGTCAAAACATGTTAAAATGAGCATCAAAACTATATAATGGCTAATTTTTAATGTTTTTAAAACCAAACTTTTGATACTTTTCAATGGCGAGATTTCAAGAGCAATGGCTAAAACTACAAGTGTCCTGTTAGGCATACATAACATGCTTGACTTAATGCTTGTTTCATTTTACTGGGCTTTAAGGACTGTTATGACACAGAGGCCTGTGGTGGGCCAGCTGGACAGGCAGAGGAGCAGGAGATGTGGAAGTTGCACCAATTCTTGTTGCAGCCAGCTCATGCCTTGGATGAAGTTGTCTTGTCTCAACTGAAAAACATGCACTGATCTAAAATCAGTACGACAAAATAAAAATGGATTATTTTTTCTATGTTAAATGGCATAAAAGTAACTGTATTATTGCTCTAAGTTGGGTAGTATTTAGTATGAATTACTAGTGTGTATATATTAGTATATAGATTGTAATGATATTTTTATTCCAGTAATAGTAACAGAAAAGAGTGAAACAGCTTCACACATCCAATAAATTCATGGGGAATCAGTATCTAATTGATCCTAAAAGGACCTAGTGAGGACATCCCTGCCACTGGAGGGACAGAAGATGGTTAACAACATCAGTTTCTGACCCTGGTGATCTGCAAGCAGCCCAGCACTCTTCCGCTATGTAGCAAGGAGCACAGTGGGAAAGGCTGGAGCAATGTCCTTTCCACTTAGGTTGGGTTTTTTTCTACTGTGTTTACATACCTCATTCCCTGTCTATGTGAGGTGGACAGCAAGCAGATAACTGTGGTACTAACAGATTGTTTGTGTGGTATCTGTTCCTCAAGACCAGTGATTTATAAAGTCTTACCAAAGCCCTGAAAATAGCATAATCAGGAAATACCACCCTGAAAGGTAGAAGCAGTGTTTTATTATGGAATGCAAATGCAAATGTAAATGTAAAGGAGAGGGGGAGATAGCCAGTAATTAGGGGCTGCTCCAGGGGAGAGGGTGAGTGAGGACAGGGCATCCATCTCGTGTATAACAAGAAAAACTTAAATCAAGAGACACTGACATAAACCTAGAAGCTGGCACTTAAGAAGAAGCCAAGCTAGCAGCCTCCATCAGGCATGTCTAGTCTGACCGGCATGCTGTAGGACGTGGCAGGTTCCAGGTCCCCATGCCTTGGGCAAGAGCTTGAGCAAAGGGCTCTGTAGCCCCATACAGACACATTCACCTGGTTTCCTCTTCACAAGGGTGCAGGTGGTAGTGGGGAGAGGATCAAGGGGGTCTGGTTCCAGCATGACATGAGATCATTCTCTCTCTGATGTTGCCTAAATTAGCTGAAGTTTCATATTCAGACAATATTCTGACATTTTGTTCTTGTGTAGCTGCATGCAGGTTCTCAATTGAATGTTTGACCCTGACTGAACAGTACACAAGGGAGCTTTTCTCCTTCCAGCTTTCATCCATCACGTTGCTTTGCAATGAACGTGTCTGTTGTGGTCTGTTGCTGAAAACTGAGGTATCCTTTGGGGGAAGGAACTGGCATAAAAATCAGCTGTAGTGCCTGTCACCTGGCACAAGCTGTACAGGTCTCAAAAGCAGGGATGTACTCTCTGACAGCCTGCCCACCATGCC
This sequence comes from Psilopsiagon aymara, assembly GCA_024733675.1. Classification (NCBI taxonomy): domain Eukaryota; kingdom Metazoa; phylum Chordata; class Aves; order Psittaciformes; family Psittacidae; genus Psilopsiagon; species Psilopsiagon aymara. The sequence goes on along the minus strand of JANRGW010000072.1, from coordinate 20,002 downwards.
CAAATAGTGCCAGGAAACCACTCTTTGCAGCTGGCACGCAACACCTCTTCAGCAGCACCTTGGGTTTAAGGGCTGGATTGTGACTTTGAGAATTTCTTGGACTTGTTAGATCAGGCCATGCTTAAAGGAGCAATGGGGAGGGTTTGGTTCTGGCAAGCAGTGGCTGCTGGTAAGGCAAGTAGGATGGTCAGAAAGCAATAGGGCAAGAAGTTCTGGTGTGGCCATGAGGTGAATGAGTGCATGCTCATCATGAGCAAGGGGAAGCTGTCATTGCTGCTGGTGGCACCAGCAGACCTTGTCTGGCGGCACGTCTCTCTGCTGTACAGATGGCACTGAGAGCACCAGGCAGGTTTTCCTTGTGGGCAGCTCACTGTACAGTAACCACAAGCGATTAAGTGACAGCTTGACTGGCCACCTCTCCTTGCAGAAAGTGCTGAGGGCCTCCATTTTTACTCAAAATGACCCCGAAGTGTGCAGTGCAGGTGTCTCTGCAAGAGATGATGATGTGCAGACAGTGCACAGCTTAGGAGATTGGTTACAATCAAAAGGTGGAACCTTTCCCCTCTCATTTCCACAGGCCTGTTGGCCTCTTGAAAGCCATATCTGACCTCCTACATGGCTCCCCCACAATATGTGTGCAAAGGGTTTGGTCCAGGTCCTACACAACCTGAGCGCTGTTCATCTGAGGAGCTGCCGCATCTGGGTGCATGGGGAGCTTTGCTGTGCTTGATCTGCAAGGAGAATCCTTTCTTCTCCCACTGCCATCAGCTCTGCTTTTCCTTCAGCCCTCAACTTTGCATGCAAGAAGTTTATACTGATAACTTAAAAAGAAAACATCAATGATTGGAGTCAGAGCAATAAAAGTGAAGTGCATGGCTGCTGCCAGGCTTCTTTCTCGCTCTTTGGTGTTCTGGCTCCAGCATTCAAGCAATAGATTTAAATATAAAACAGATCATTAACGGCTGGCTCAACATCTGCTAATATTATTTTCCTTGCATTGTCTGTGCGTCTTTGTTTATCTCAGTGTGTTACTTTGTTTTTCCCCTTTTATAATAAGGATCATTCCTTTATTTTAAAGCGTCGCATCAATTTTCAATTGCTTGGGCTCTTGGAGCCTCCCACGCTTTGCCCACATGCTTGCACCGCACGAAGAGGTGGAGAAACAAAGTGAATGCGAAGCGTGGGATGATTGTTGCTTCAAAAAACCAGTAATTAAGAATCTGTTAGAAAAATAACAACTGAGTTTAATAAGAGCTTAACTTAGCTGCGTGAGCTGGACAGAGAGAGACTCCTGGGCTGTTTCATAGAAACCAAGCAGCTTGACTCTTCAGGAGTCTTTCAAGTGACATTGAAGTGGATTCATGAAACTCCAGTAAGAGGCATTGTTCTTGTTTCTATTGGAGTTCTTGTTCTTTTCTTTTGAAGAAATTATAATAACTAGCATTGTAATGAAAATTCAAATGCAAAAAGTTAAAACTTTGGTAAAAAATGTACCCTTATTCTAAGATAGCTGATTTATATCAACAAAATCCTGGGCAATTCTCAGTTAAGCCCCAAAGCCTGTTGTTATTATACATATCTCTCTACCTCCATACTATGGTGCAGATGATACAATATGCAAAATCGCCAGCTGTTCAGATATTCATGGAGTACTTAAGCTAAGTGAATTTAGGCTGTAGTGTACTTTTTTACCTTGAAATTCATCCATATTTCTTTTGTCCCTAGTCTCCCAACTTCATACCTCTTCAAGTTCATTACATTTATCCTGATGAAAAAGGACTAAAGAGAGAAATTAGATCTGTGAATACCTCCTGAACATAACTTTCTGTGAAGCAGATGGACTTATAATACAGTATCATATGAGTAGAGCTGTCTTCTGCTTAGAGCTGTTCAAGAGGATCTCACTCCTTGCTTGCCAGAGACAAGTGAAGAGTGCCTTTCAAATAGTCTTCCCTTTCCTGTTTTCCAAGCAGAAGCAAAAAGCCCCTTTCATCTTCCAAGACCTCAAGAGGTCTTTCACTGCTTGAAAGGGTTTCTTGTTGTCCAGAGGAGTCCTCATCCCTGAAAGAGCACAGATTCTCCAATGCTTATAAGACACTTGCAGTTCAGAAATTGCAGGTTCAGTTCTTCATTGCTGGTCCCAGGCTGGGAAGCACTACAGCATTTTGTGCCTCTTACCTGAGCTTACGGCAGCAGTCTTGAGGTGCTAGCATGTTTGGAGACAAGTGTCAGAAGATGACTGCAAAAGCATGGCCAAATACCCTTGCTGTCACCTCTGTTTCTTCAAAGGTCTTCGTTGTCTGTTTCCATCTTCAGTGCTTGCTGCAATTTTGCTGGGACTGGTACTAATTACTGTACATGCTCCCTAGAAGTCTGTAGAACCCCAGACGGTGGGTCTTGACAAAGTCATCTCCACCAGTTTAATACAGGAACAGACTGTCCCATGTCACCCAGAGAGCTCTGAACAGTCCTTCCTTATAGTATGTGTTGCTAGTTGCCATTGTCTTTAGGGAGTTTAAATTTGCAATCTAGGTGAAAGGTGACAGTAGTATGTGACTGGTGACTCCATAAGTAAAAGTCAAACCAAAACAAATTAGTCCTGCCTCAGCATAACTGTTTCCTTTCTGCTACCTCTGTCATGCTGAGGTTTGCCTTGGGAATGTCACATTTACAAAAGGCTTGATCAATAAAATGTTGTCCCAAGTTTTATAACAGCTGGTAGCCAGTTTATGCCAGAGAGAAGTGCAAGTTGCATTATCCAGTCTCAGGATGGTTGGGCTGGAGGAGAAATGAGGCATTTGCAAAATCCATCCCTGGAGTGACAAAATTTGGAACCGTCTCTGTGCTCACTCACCCTTTGGCTTAAAGAGGTATTGCAAGACCCTCCTTGGTGGTAACTGAAATATTACCTCATTACAGTGAAATGCTAAGACAGATAGTACTTGCAGTAGCTCAATAATGATAACTCAGTAGTCCAAAAATTTCCTTTGGGTATCTCACATGAAACTCTTCAAAAGCTGAGGCACGTCATTCTCAGTATGGAGCAATAATTTGAAATTCTGCAGATCCAGATGCTGGCTTCCCACTGAATTCATTGTAAATCACATGCATTTGTACTGTCTAAGTCTGAGCAAACAGCTCTCACCCGAGGAAACAAGTTATGCTCAAGTCTGCATAAACAAACCCACACACCAAGTTTATTGCACAAGGCAAAAGTCCACTCCTTAACACAGGTGTGGAGATCAGACTGTCAACTTCCCTACATGGAGGTGAGCAGAGGCAATGTTTCATTGCTATGGAAAGCCAGGATATCTTCACCATGCTTCTTCAACCATCACCCATCTGGTTGGTGTTTCATGTTTTGCATTCACACAGAAAGTGGTTTTTGGTCAGGGTCACTGTTTTCCTGCAAGCAGCTTACAGAGTGGCTGGAATGCATTTAAACCTTGTGTGGAAGTGGAAGATAAAGTTCATCCCTACATAAAGAGAGTGTTGGAGAAGGATCATCAGAAATCAAGTGGATCTCAAGCTGAGGGAGACCATCACTGACATGAGCAAACCCCACAAAACAGCAACAGAAGCTGCGGTTTCCCATCCATTCCAGGGCTGCAGCTGCTTCACTGCATGACAAAACCAAAGGCACGACGCCATTTTGCTTCTGTGCTTCTTCAATGCTTCTCTCGCGTTTTAAATAAACTTGACTTCTGTCCAAATCCAGTTAACTGGGAGGAAAACTCAAACTGTCTTGCAAACACATGGAAATAGGTGATAAACACAGTCTGCCTTACATTATATGGTAATTGAGCTTGTGTAAATCACAACTTTCCAATCTTTTATTAAACTAATGGGATTGAGTTTTGGAATACACTTTTTTTTAAAAGGTGGCTAATGGTAATTTATCTATGGTGAAGATCATCATCCACACCAAATTTGTTCTGGCTCATCACAGCCCAACTTCTCATGTGTCAGCTGTTGACAATTTTTCAGTATCCAGCTTGGAATGCTACCTGAACTTCTGAAAAAATAATCTTCTTCCAAAACATGTGAAAGGCTTCAGTGTGCAAATAATGGAGAGCTCCTGGATAAAGAGTTTCAAAGGCCCTAATTCTTTCTACTGCTGTGAATTGTGGTTATATGTCCCAGACTGCTATTGTCCATGCATCTTCCTGAGTGAGCTTGCATGAAGCAGGTGCCTGTCTGTCAAGCTTTCCTGGCTTTTTGTGAAAGCATCTTTTGTCATTGTAACAAAGGATTTTAGAAAAAGTTACTGATGTATGAAAAGAAACTTCATTATTTTTGCTACCAGCCAGGTAGATGGAGAAGTTTAAGTCTAAAACCCCATGGAGCTTTCCTGAGAATTTGAGCCTAGGATATCTACAGCCATTTTTGCAGGGAGGCAGACACTTGCTCTGAGCTCTGACTGTTCTCATGCACACTTTTTCTCATCTGGGCAGATTCTCTGGGGTTTGGCACCACACTGGTGTAGCCACATGTTTCCTGACTGGCTTGGAGTGTGGTCAGATTAAGCTTGAGTCTGCCTGAAAAATGCTGCGTAGACATAGCCTTTGATGTGCTCCTGAGCCAGATGTAGCACTTTCCAGCATAAGGAATGTGGAATAACAAGTTTTATGACATCTGGCATTGCAAATGTTGCCCCAGATTGAGCATTGGTTCCTATCCAAAATTATAATCTCTCTTTGTGGGATGCACTTACTTAGGTTCTGTATCTCCAGTGCACAAGTGTTTTTCTCACAGCTTGCATTTGCCTGAGCAAAATAGATGAGGCCTTGCATGTGCATCCATGCAAATGGTTCATTTGCAGGTGAAAATTAACTGTTCCTAAGAGCTGGAAATAATTAGAAAAATGAAGAATCACAGAGATGCTGATATCCTTCTGTTAAAGGTCTTGCAAATAAAACAAAGGAAAGAAGTGGCAGCTTATGTATTAGGGCTGTTTATTGTCCCCAAGTTGAGGAATGTTTTCTTGACTGAACACTGTCTCTGCCAAACAACTCCTGAAGAGCATTGTTGTGTCATAAGTTAAGGTCAAGAAAAATTGGTGTTTTAGGCATTCTGATCCGACATGGTCTGTTTCTGTAGAGTGACTGGACTTTGTACTCTACAGTGAAGCACATATATCAACACTTACAAGTTAATGCAGGCTAGGGAAGGAGCTGCGAAAACTTTAGGGAAAGAAGCTGAGCAGGGAGAATCTGTATGTGATGTCTATGGGACTTATAGACACTTAGCAGCTGCAAAAGGCCAGACCACTGATGGTAGCGCTTAATATGTTGACTTAGATGCCAAGTTGCAGGCACAAAACCATGGAAGTTTTGGGGGGATCTGGCTGGCTGTCCATGTTTGCCCTCCTTGAATGTATAGCAGGAGACATCTAAGTACACACTGATACTGTAAGACTGCTTGGAGGGAGATGTATCATGCAAAAGTTGCTGCTACCTCCAATGTAACTTCTCTGCTCTCAGACAATTGTGCATCAGTTCATTTACTTTCAATAACATGTAGAGTGGTATGGAGCTGCCGTGAAAATCACATGAATCTAGTCAGGAAAAGTCAGTCTTGCCATCTTGGATATCCCTAAGAAGCTGTGATCATCTTGATATAGAAATGTCCTTGCAGGCGTTGCTGAGATAGGTACCCAGGAAAATCCTGGGAAGAGATTAGATGTAGTATCTTGTCCTAAAAATGCTGTGTCATGTGAGTGCTGATACCTCTTATCTTGCTGATAAAGTGTGCCAGCACAAAGGGTACCCCGCTGCCCCTCCCAAACTCAACAGCTGCTACTTGGAAGAGGCTTTTTTTCCCCACTAATTGGTATTAGATGATGAGGATGCCACAGGCTTTGAAATACTGGAAGCCAGCACTGATCACGCTTACAGATAGCTGAACAATACAGTGCAATGTAAACTAGGCAAACAAATCCATCTGGGTTGCCAGAGAAGGCAGAGAAAAGCTCTAATCTTCTAGAAGCAGCTGTTGGCCAAGCTGACATTGAAAGGCATTATTTTTAAAATGAAAGCTTCTCTGTGAGTGATGAAAGCTGCTGGGTTTCTTGCTTTGGACTGGAAGCACTTGTCAGTAGCTCAGGCAGAGATCAAAATTGATGAGTGCTGCAGAGCAAGAGTAATAAGCAGGACCCTCTTCAGTGGGTGATGGGTTCCTGTCCACTCTGGAAATATCTGCTTACTGCAGCAGGGTGGGAGCAGTGCTGAGCCAAGGCAGGACAGCTGATGGTGGACCTGAGCTGGCTGAGAGCTAGGCTGCAGTACGCACGCTACCTCGAATGCTCACCGCACTGTGTAAGGTAGGAGGCAGGTATCCCAATCTGATTCCTCTTGGAGAAGTCCCAAAACGTGGGGAAGCTTATGGCCAGACATTAGCCCATGCAGAGTCCTAGTGTGGACCTTGTCAGGATGGTTAAGTGAGCAAAACCTTCCTCAGGTAGCTACAGCCTCTGACAGCAAACAAGTAATGTCAGGAGTCTGGGAGTGCTGCTCATGTAAGTCAAGTTACTTCAGTCAAAGCAGATTTATTCCAGGGCAAGTGAGTCAAATCTAGGGCTTTTGCCAATATAATGTTACAAAGTCAGAGGAAAAATTCCCTAAACCCTAAAATTACACAGTCATCTTGGCAAGTGTCATTAGAAGCCTAATCTTAGTGCCTGAAAAGTTCAGTAAAAAAAACAAAAAACAAAACCAAACAAAAACAAAAAAGAGAGAGAATAATTTCATTTATGAGGGTAATGTTAGCATCAATAAGCATGTAGATTTTCATACAGTGTGAGATGATGCAGCTCAAATTTGGAAGAGCAAAGGAGAAGAGATCTTTCATGTGTACTGTGCTCTCAGAAGCCTAGTGGTAAGTTACCAATGGTAGTAGCAGCCAGTAAAACAGTTGTAATTTGTATTTCTTGGTTTTAGCAGTCTGTGATACCTGAGGGAAGCTACAAAGATTCATAATTTTATTTATTGCACTGTGACTGTCAGAAAAATAAAACCCACCCCTACCTGGATAAGGAGCACTATTCCCCATGCTGTAGACAGGGACAGTAGACTATGGAGGAGTTTACTCAGAGCTGTGGAGTCATGGCAAGGCTGTCAGACATTAGCAGAGGCAGGGCCAAGACCCAGGTCTCCTTTGCAGAGTGGAGATGTGGCACTGGAGGATGCTGCATTGGGCTCTGTTGTGAGCAGTTAGCAGTTCCCCTTGTACATGGCAACTGATGAAGTAGTAAACGATTTCAGGCTTCTAGGCTTGGAAGCTGGAAGGAGAAGAGTAATACCCAGGGTTAGTGTGAAGCTCCCACTCTGAAAACAAGTTGTCCTTTGGGCATTGGAGCTAGTGGTTTGCCTGATGGAGCAAACATGGGAGCGGAGGAGCAAGCAAAATGTTTCATTACGCTTCTTGCCAGAAAGTTGAAAGAATGTGACAAGGAGACTTATTTAGCTGTAAAACCATGTAGACCATAGTGTCTAAATACATTTTGTTTTCCTGTTAAACTCCATTTATAAGAGTGACAAGGAAACTAATAAAATCTACTAAGAACAAGGATGGTAATTTGGCACTTGGAGAGTGAGAGAGAGGAGCTGTATCTGAGGATTGCCTAAACTGCTCTAACATTTTCAAGTCATGCCTGAAGTACAGATACTTCTGATGAGCTATGAGTCTGCACAGGAGGGGTTATTTTCTATCACTTTTTTCTTCTAGACAACATCCACTGCCTGTCTTCTGAGGTTTTTCATACAAAGTTGCTGCCAGCCAGATTTACAGAGAGAATTTAAAAGGCTCAGTAGGCAATGCAATGTTCTGAGAGATGAAAAACAAACTATCCCAGGCTCAGCCATAGGTTACTTTATAGAAGAGGTTTGCACTGGTTTGTGGTGACTTCCATCACAACCTTGCCAATTAAATATGAGATGTCACATTTTTAGAGCTGCGTCCATCAACAGACATGCATAGGTCTAATGAGTCAGTCATTTGCTCGGCAATGACCAGTCAATACACTGCACTTTCAGATGCACTTAAACATGGTACCAGAACTTCTAACAGCTTTGCTCTTTTGTGTTTGCTTTTGTCTCTTAATTTTTCCATACTATTTTTGAAAAAGAGAAATGGTGCATTTTTTTGATGAACATTTCAAAAACTAATTCAATATTCTTATTTAAAGTAAATGGTGAAAAATAAGGAGATAAACACCGAATAAATTAAATCCAAAACCCAAAATACAGTTTAGTGGAATGACTCTATGTCCAGACTTGAGATTTATATCATTATGTTTTGGTGTCCCTGTGATTAGCCTTTATCTTAATAGTTCCTGCCCACTGCTGTTATGAGGTCAGGCTGTATGTGGTTATACAGCTGCTGTACTCCTACCAGAGGTGGAAGCATTTCCATGATGGTCTGAAAAGAACTAGTGTACGGCATTTGTACAGCTCTTTGGGGATCTTCCTGGATGAAAGGCACTATTATACGGGTAAGATCATTATCATTATCATGAAAAACCTTCTCAAGGAAGCAATTCCACCTTCTGCTACTGACACCTCATTTCTCTGTTGTCTCAGGAGCCTCTTTTGTATCTCCTAGGAGTGTCAGTTCACATCTTAATCTCTTTGTATGTAATCTCATTACAGATAATCCCATTTACTGGAGATGTCAGTACTTCTCCTCCACGTGAGGAAGGATTTCCACATGGCTCATTTTGTAACTGATCCCAGCTACAACCACTGTACAAAAAAGAACTGGCGGTAGCTGAAATCAACATTAGGTTAGGTTTGCCATGGGCAGGGAAATTCAAGGAAGAAAGGAAGACAGAGGAAGAAAGGAAGATAAGAGAAAGAAAGAGAAGGAGAGAAAAAGAGAGGGTGGAAGAAAGAGGAGAGAAAAAGAGAAAAAGAGAGAGAAAGAGAAAGCGAGAGAGAGAAAGAAAGAAAGAAAGAAAGAAAGAAAGAAAGAAAGAAAGAAAGAAAGGAAGGAAGGAAGGAAGGAAGGAAGGAAGGAAGGAAGGAAAGGAAGGAAGGAAGGAAGGAAGGAAGGAAGGAAGGAAGGAAGGAAAGGAAGGAAGGAAGGAAAGGAAGGAAGGAAGGAAGGAAAGAAAGAAAGAAAGAAAGAAAGAAAGAAAGAAAGAAAGAAAGAAAAAGAAAGAAAGAGAAAGAAAGAGAAAAGAAAGAAAAAGAAGGAAGGAATAAAGAAAGAAAAAAGAAAGATAAACTTTTTTCTGCTAGTAATATCTATTTTTTTTTTTTCTTTTTTAAAATCTCATTATTTACATGAAAAAGGACTTTTCCCTTTAAAAAAAATCAAGGTTTATAAAAAGTTAATAAAAAAGAAGTTTGAAAATTACACACATCTTCACAGCCACACATCTTCAGTCAAGTCTGCATGGTAGAGGCAGATGCACTGTGAGTTTTCCTCACTTTGATCTCCTGCCTTTTAGTAACTCTTGTCAATTAGGAAGGATATAGTCTACTCTCAATTCATTAAGTGCGCCACAATTGTCAGTTAGTGACAGGCTCAGGGGAGGCCAGGACTAAGTAAACATGGAAGATAAATTATACAAGAATAGCACACTTTTGAGAAAAATGGGTCTTTCTTCATATAATATGCTTATCCTTAAAATCTTGAGTAAGCTCCTATTGTTGATACAAGTCCAAGCCCTCATATTCTTAAAGGGAAGAGAGGGGAAAAAAAAGCAGTCACTCTCCTTTGACGGTTTGAAAAAAGAAAAGATGTTTGTACCACTCACTGACTGGCTAATGAATAATCAGATTTCACAGCTTGAGTGCTGGGGTGGTAATTTGGTTGCACGCCATGCTCCAAATCCATGGAATAGTGCTTCATTAATGTGAAGACCTGTATAATCAAACAATTAGCAGTCTCTCTGCTGCTAAAGCAGCTTTTCATCAGCATATATACTTCGTTGTAAGATGAATCTCAAATTACCGGATCTGACAGCAACTAGTCTTTTACTAAATCACAGCAGTAGTAAAGTAGGGTGGACAGAGCATTCATTTTTTAACCCATTTCTACATCTGCGAGACATTCATTCTATCCATTCCACATGCTATTTATAACTACCATTCGGAAGGTGACGTCACTATAGGTGAACGGAAATTTCATTTAAATAAGTATATCACAGATAAGATTTTTTTAACAGGATGTTCAAGTGCCATAAATTAGCATGATATGTTGATACTTCTCACCTCACCTACTTCTCACTTCACTTATCTCCCAGGAAGGAAGAAGAAACTTCTACCCTTATTCCAGTACCCAAATGTCACCCTCTTCCCTTCCTTGTACAGGGTTCAACCATAGAGGCAGAAGGAAGCATCACAAGTTTTGACTCTTTTTCCATGCTTTAACACTGGATTCTGCTGAGCTCCAAGGGAAACTGCCCTCTGCTCTCCAGTTCATTTGAAAACAGCACAGCTAGGGGAGAGGAGGTGGGAAAAGTGAAAATGAGTCCAGACTGCAACATTAATGTTCACATATGGGTAAGAGTCTCACACTTTTTTCAAGCTCAGAAGCCCCTGGTGCATAAGGTATCTTATGCCTCTTACGTTCATGGCAGCTTGGAATGTGGTTGGCACCTTCCAGGGGACAAAAGCATCAATACAGACCTGAGCAACTGCTCATGCACCTGGGGCCTCCAGACTGGTGGGCAACAGAGGTGTTCATTGGAAGGATGGGACAATGCATAGGACCGGAGTAAATGAAGCTTATGGAAATAGAGTGTTTTGTGTATAAGCAGGTTTGTAGAACATTCTCATGCTCTAATTACAGATGTTTCCCATCATATTTACAAATTAGGCTTAGTGTTATTTATTTGTGTACATGCTACATGGTGGGCGTTTTTCCCCTTTAGTATTGCCTTCGTTTTTCAGGAATCAGGTGAATGTCAGTGGATTTGTTTTGTGTGTGGCCCAGCAGGTGCTAGTTGCTGGGTGTGCTGGAAGCATCTAGCAAGTGTTTGTGATGTTGGCATAAATATTGCACCAGAACCTTAGTTTGTGTGAGACGGTGCAATGAAGTCTGTTTGTGTTAGCTGAGATACTGACCCATTACATTTATGACCTAATTCAGCAATAGCTGTTCTGAGGTGGAACAGTGTTGAAGTTTGTCATGTCTGCAGTGTTTTATCTGTTTTTTTCTTCTTTCCCATTTGCAGAAAAAAAGAAAAATAAAAATAGGTATTTTACATGTTATGGGTGCTGTTTGTGTTCTCAGCTATTCGTAGTAGATAAAAGGCTTGGTAACTCAAAGTACCTGTCAGTCTCCCCTACCCGAACGGGTATTTTCTACATATCAGATGTAGAAGTGATGGTGAGTTCAGGTTCACCTTAGAGAAGGTTTTCCCCAAGAGCCATCCTAAAACCTGACCGTTTCAGAGAAGAGGAGAGGGATCCTGCTTCCAATATCTGTGTCAGTCTAATACCAACTTGAGAAGACCATGCCTCAGAAATCATCCTGTTAAATCAGAAACAGAGAGATGGAAACTGGAGAAGGACAAAATATCCCTCAAGTTGAAGACCCAGTTTTCAGCAAGAGCTATGAGGTACCAATGCATAATCACCTTTAATACAGCTGGGCTGCACTAGCATTTCCATCTAAGCTGTGATCTCCTTTCGACTTCCAAGACTGCAACCACTGAATGTGGAAAATCTGTCACACTTCAGTGGTCATTTGTTGAACTGGGAACTGCCCTCACTGTTGGGTGCACAAGCAGAGGACAGGACCCAGCATAAGATCCAGCCCTACTCCTTGCCCATACGTGCTGCTGCTGACTCAGGAAGGGCACTGTTGAGTCAAAATGGCTACAGTTCCTACAGAAATGAAATCTTAAATTAAACAAGCAGGTAGGTGAGTGGGTTTTTTTTTGTTGTTGTTGTTTTGTTGTTTGTTTAACAGTATGATGTACCTTAATGCCTCCTTCCAATGCTCACCAAACATTCCTCTGGCACAGGCTGTGTCTCAGCCATAGTATAAGCAAGGCACCTGTAAAGAACTGCACAAATAAGGGTTTACATTTCAAGACATGGGGTTGGCTGGTTTGATGTTTCTAATGCCTGGCTAATTTCTAACATGGAGCTTTGAAAAGCTGATGATTTTTAATCTTTGTAATGGTATAATGTGTGATGAGATGACGTGTGGTGTTTTCTTCATTGTCACAGGCAGAGGAAACGAGGTCCATTACTAGACAATAAATATGCTCATTAATTTTCCTAGGCATTCATCTTGCTTATAACAATTCAGATGTGTACACTGAAACTTATGAACCCATTCATAAAACTACTCTTTGTGAAATGACGTTGTCACGCATTTGCTCCAGAAACAGTTTTTTGTCCAGTCCTTGCCTGAAAAACAATTAGGAACATTTTGCCATTGGATTCCTTCGCAAATGTCCTTGATGATTATTTCCTTGATGGAAATAATCCAGAAGGGTCTAAATCCTCTTGGGAAGAGAGCTCTAGTCTTGGGGCAGGCTCTTTCCAGCCTCACAAGCAGAGAGAAGGCAGTGGGCTGTCTTCTCAAGCTACCCTGCATTGTGGAGCCTACCTGTAACCCCTTGCTCAGAAGCACTGTCCCATGGGGAATTGCCAGCCCATCACTTGTGCTGTTCAGGAGCAGTCCCAGAAGTCTCACACAGGAGTTATATGCCTACAGCTCACCACTGCTTTTATAATCTTACCCTTAAGCCACTTGGTCTCGGGTTCACCCTCCCTCCCTGCAAACCCCAGGACAAAGAAGAAAAAACACAAAAAGAAGAAAGAAATTACAGGCAGAGATGCAGTAAAAGCTGGGAGACAATGACCATGCTTTCTCCTGCTTATGGAAATGGTGTGTGTCCCAGTGTAGCAGGGTATCCCAAGACTGCAGGAGGAAAGCAAAACCAGCTCCTTGCTGTAATGATTTCTCCTTCAGGATGCTGTTCCTCGAGGCAGAAACACACACTGCAAGTGTGGCACCCTGTGTATACGTAGGTAATGCAAATGTGAATTTCTAGTATAATATTGCATGCACACGCATACCTATTGCTATTTTAAATCACACATTTTTATCATAAATTATAGGTTTGGCTATGAATTCCTTGACTGTGAAAACTCTTTTCCTTGCATGAGACCCCTGCCTCTGTAATAGCTTAGAACCCAGTCCTGCAGACGCTGCTGTGTGCGTTCAACTACAAGTGTCTCTGCCAGTGTAATTCTTGCAATAAGAAAACCAGACTCCAATAGATGTAAGAGGCAAACAACATGAAATTAAAAATATGTGTTGCAGGAATAGGGCCAGAAGGGATGGAAATATTCACATGGTGCTACAAAATATGCAGTTATGTGAAACTTGGATTGTAAATAAATAAATGCATTTAAACTCTGCCAATTTAAAATAATTTTAACCCCTCCACCTTTGTATAAAGATATTAATTTTACCCTATTTTTTAGAAAACAGTTTAGTTTTCCTTTTTATTTCTCTCTTACATAAAACTTGTGTTTTAACAAATCACTGCCATGAGCTAACCCAGATCTGAATCCAGAAAATGCTCTCAACATTATCCTTCTCTGTTCACATATATTTGAAGTAAATTACATCAAATTGTATTTGAAATACCAAACTGGCATTAATGGAAGCTTCTTTTGCTCCAGGCACCATTTTAAAATAGATGAGCATAAAAATGCAGTCTGCATCATTAAGTTTATATGAAACTAGTGAGAATAAAAATCACCATGTAAGTTCTAATAAGATGTGTTTTTCATTCCAGTTTAATAACCCAAGACTATATTCATCTTCCAGTATAATAAATACACTGAAAGGAATTCATTCTTTTGTGGTTTTTAACATGTTGAGGGTTTCAGAAGATAGAGTTTTCTGGGAAGCTGGGTGAAGAAATTTCTTTAATATGGCAGTGCGGAGTATTATTATCATAAATAATTAATGTGCACAGCAGAAGAAAGCCTAGCTTCATTAATAATTCTTATTTTTAGTTGGCACAAGCTAGAGGTGCTGCATCTTCTTTCATCCGATCTATGTCAATTTCCCCGATTTTAATTTACTAGATGTTAAAATTTTAAAGGTGTGCTACGTTTTGCAATGGATTTTTGTTTGTGACTTTGCATTAATATCACACCGCTAATTCTTATGCCCTGAGATATTTTTAGTAACAAGTGAAAAAGGAAGGAAAAAATATAGCAGCAGCCAGGCAAGGTAGAGTGGGCATCAGTGTCAGCTCCTTTCATCTTTCATTTCCCTTTGGGACCAGTTAAGATGCTTCTTTGATTAGGACCTCAGGAAATATTAAAAAGCTCTTCTGTGAATTTAAACTCATCAAACTTGTCTCTGTTTATTTTCTGAATACCAAGATAATTCACCTCCCACATTTCAAGAACGCAGGTTCCCTCCAACCCAACCACACTTCTCTGATCAGCTAAGTCACTTGTCAACATCACTGAATCTCTCTCCTAACAAATGTTAGTGCTTCATTAATGCAGTGCCGGATTCAGAGCCGCTCCTAAACGTTCCTTATTAGCACAAACGAGGAAATAAAGATGACGCTATGGATGGCATGGAGGCAGCCACAGGGAGAGTGCAGGTAGCGCTGGATTAACACAAAGGAGAATGATGTGACACTTGAAGAAAAAAAAACCCATAGAGCGGAGGGAAACCATTTTGCCCTGTTGCAAAATGTTTGTGGGAAAGAAACTGCGACTCTCTTTGCAACTTCAGAAACACTAATACTGAGGAGTTGCAATGTCAACCTGCACTGTACCTTTGGAACACATTTGCAAATGTTCTCTTTAATCAGTGAAAATATTAGAGCTGTTTGAAAAGCAGGGTTTTTTTCCTCTTAAGTATTTTAAAAGAAAATGTGTTTGGCTTTTTTTGTTGTTGTTGTTTTGTTTTATTTTGGGTTTTTTTGGTGTTGGTTTTGTTGGGGTTTTTTTTTGTTTGTTTGGTTGGTTGTTTTTTTTTTTTCCAAACTGTATTAATCTGTTTGGAAAAAAATAAGCAACACCTTCCTCCTGATTTTTATACTTTTCTCTCCTTTTCAACTGTTTACCTCATTTTTCTTGAGACCAAAAGAAGAATAAATCAGAGAGGTGCAGAAAAAGAAGAAAAAAGATGTCACAGAGACTGTGAGAGAAGGGAGCACCCTGTGAAAATAATAACTTCAAGGGGAGAATGAAGACAACAAAAAGCAAAATACATGAAGTTGCTCACTTGGGATAAGGTCATTTTAACCCTAATTTATTTTGGGATGAAAATTTCCAGCTACTAACAATAATCCTAGCAGCTAAGTAGCCCAGGTAGTCATTTCAGCCAGGTATCACAGCACCTTCAGTTAAACAGGTTCCTTATACAATCAGTTTCTCTTGAAGTGTTTTTCCAGCTTTTTCCTATCTTGGTGCATAGTTTATGTTATTTAACTTAAAACTATGCTGCAGCCTGTGTCCTGTTGGGGTGAGAAAGCCAGGTTGGGCAAGCTTGAAAAGCTAGGCTCCCATCTGTGAAATGCTGATGTCTCTGTGTATAGGTACACGCATACACCCCCAAAATTAGTGATGTTACTGATCCCATGCATGAACTCAGAAGATGAATTTAGACATGACCTGAAAATTGTGATTGATTTGACATGACCTCCCCTGTGTCTGTCACAAGTGCCAGACAGAGGTCTGCAACACGAGCTGGAACCTAGGCACTCATGGATATGCAAGAAAGGGACACTGAGTAGCCCAAAACCTCCAGGAAATACATGGTTTAAAAAGGCTTCCCATGGTGTGCAAACCCCAGTGGTGGCAGCCACCTCTTAGCAGAGGAAAGCCTACTCCCCTTTCTTCTCCTGCCTTAAGATTCCAGTTGTAGCAGGAACCACATACCCTGTATGAAAATCATACAGGGATAGACCTTGGTTTTGCATCATTCGTTTTTGTTTTAAAATCAAAGAACAAGTGCCACACCGTAAGTGTGTACCTAATGTCTTCATTAACGTCTACACAGAATAATACAGAGACCATATATCCATAGAGATGCTGCTTTTGCCTTTGAAGCATTCAGCTAGAAATATTTTCAGCATTCTTCTTTATGTTGTTCACTTCTCCCTCCTTTCTCTCAGGCAAATGGTCAGGTTGTACAATTTCATAATAGCTTTGCATATCTGGCATCTTTCTTTCTGAGGTTTCAGGATAAAGAAAGCTAATGGGCTGTGATTTTGCTGCATTATTGTTTTCACGGACTGTGAGAAGTGGCATTCCAATTTTTTTTCTTGGGGTATTTGCTACCATCAAAAGGGAAAAAGTGACGAAACTTTGTGTTCCAACAGCAGCATATTCACTAATCAGCAAACACAGACCTATTATACAATAGGTGAAAGACATGGGCTTGCATGCTAAAATCTGCATTTTCCTGCCTTCTTTATTCCATATTAATCCTCTGTGACAATGGGTTTATTTTGCAGGAAAATATGCAAATGCCTTAATCTGGAAGAACAGTATGACAGTGTGAATGTGCGTCTCTTTACTAAATATTGACAAACACTTGTTTAACAGGACCAGCACTATAAGATGATAAAGTTCTGAGTGCAAAATTAGAATCTCTGCAGAAAATCATGTAGCCCTTTGAAAAAGAAAATAAATAAAAAGGAGTGGCACTGAGGAATAGTCTCTCTGAATAACAAATTTTCATCTTTTCCGAAATACAGTTCTTTAGTAAATGAGTGCATGGAGGAATTTGGGATCTTTTGTTGCTTTGTTTCTGTGCGCACGTAATGAAAAATACAACCGACTTTTCTGAAGGTATGTTGTCTCTGTTTTATTTTATACATAAATTATATAGCATCAGCTGTTGGAACAATACTTCAAAAATGTATCTGTAAATGTTGCAAATGCATCTACAGAGACTTTTTTGACTTCTTTTTTTTTTTTTTGCAACATCCTAATTTAAAGACTGATTTAAGAACTGATTGGCAGTTGGCAAAAAATGAATGATAATGAACTCATTTCGACAGAGATGGACCAGATACCATGCCGGCTGTCGAAACTTTTCAAAGCTGGTTTCAATCCAGTAAATGTGATCCTGCAGGCTCTGTCCATCTGCCTACAAGAAAAGAGACATTTACGTTCTGTGGGAAATACTGCTGAGAAATTACTGCCAATAATTATCAATTTTGTGATCTCTCGTTGCTTTCAGCGAGGAAACTGCATGACAATAAACACCACAGCAAAACAACAGTGCTGAGCTCCTTTGCTTCCCCCCTCTTTTTTAATCTATTCTCCTTTTTCCCATTTTTCCCCCCTTTTTCCCTTTTATTTTTATCTTTTGCATTAGCAGGTAAGCAGCATGCTTCAGCACGATGAGAGTACGTATGTTTGTCAGGCAGAGGAGCAGCAGCTTGAGCAGGGCTGAGCCCTCCCCACAGCAGGGATGCTCATGGGTGACCTGAAGCTGCTGCTTACAAGGATGGTTTGATTCTGGCCTCACCCTAATTTTCGCTGGTGCAAACCCAGTCACAGTCACCACATTAAACAGCTGAACTGAAAAACTGTGCCAGCTGTTAGGCTTCTCCAGTTGCTCTCCTGTTGCATGAAATTGAAATAGCTCTGAGATTTAAGGAAAATAGCATGAATTTACCCTAGACACAACATCTTAGGGGGCTGGCTTTTCCTCATCTGCAGCACACCAGCCCATCTCAGTTAAGTTCAAGGAGGCCAATGCCACAATGCTCCAGTCTCTGCAGTGATGCCCCCCCTGGACCACAGCTGCTGGAGCAGGTCGGCTCACAATGCTCATATCTCAGTTATTTCATTCCTCCTCCAAAGCCTGCCACTTTCTCTCTCTTTCCCCTCTGAGAGATGGTTTATGTGTTTCCCTCGGGTTTTTTCCACTGCTGGTCTCCATTCTGGTCCCCCTCTTCAGACCCTCCCCAGCCTCTCTCAGTGCCTCAGTTTCAAAGATAGCTCTCCAATGAAGAGGCTGTAGGCTTACCTTTACACAGCATCACTGATAAATTTTTAATCAGTGGCAGTGAAACAAATGAGAAGAAGAAACTCTCGCAGTATTTAATGAATAATATGTGGGTAAACCCTATGCCTTATCCTAACTTTCAGACACAAGCAGGGTGGCAGACACCTACCATAGAAG
Organism: Psilopsiagon aymara; assembly: GCA_024733675.1. Taxonomy (NCBI): domain Eukaryota; kingdom Metazoa; phylum Chordata; class Aves; order Psittaciformes; family Psittacidae; genus Psilopsiagon; species Psilopsiagon aymara. Next base: position 1,858 of record JANRGW010000072.1, on the reverse strand, counting down.
CCACTTAGCATCCCAGGAGGTTTTGCTCTGTTGTACAGTACTGTGGTCACGCAACTGTCATTAATATTAAGTGGTGTTATGGTTGCACATGGCCAAAACAAAACAGAGAGAAAGTACTTCTGAATATAATGCTGAATTCTCTGCTACATCAGTTGTTCATTAAAAATACTTGGCTCAATCCTGTCCCTTTACCAATCACAATGATGTAAATAAGAACCTTATCCAAAAGCTTTTAAAATTCATTTTAAAAAAGGCTGGCTACAATATTTGTACAATATTTGCAGCTGAGCAGAATGAAGCAGGGAATAACTACCTCTTCAGCTTCCCAGTTTCCAGTTGACAGTCATGGCAGTCAGCTTAGATCTGCACATTTCAGTGTTTCAGTGTCTGTGGGGCAGGATGCTAACAGAAAGCACACACTTGCTTTTACACGGAGTTGTTTGGTACCAGCCACTGCAAGAGGCAGCAAGCTGTGTGCCAGGGGCTGTGAGCTGATTCATCCAAGCAAAGTCAGTGAACCCAATTCTCTTAACTACCCACATGTAAGAAATAGAGGAAGGATGTTTCTGTAAGCAGAATAATATCTCACCACATCTGGCTTATGGTCCTGCTCCAGCCAGTGTGTGGCCCTGGGCCAGGTCCTGAATGGGCAATGCCAGCAGGGGATTGAATTGTAGCGCAGAGGCCAGAGCCCCACCCTTTGCTCTTGGCTAATTCTTAAGACTGTGAAAGTGAGACCCTACCTCTTTGATTTCTGTATTTTGCTCCAAATGCTTTATTACCTATGAAATTCTCTGATTTGTGTGAAAGATAAAGAAGCTTTCACCCAGCAGCTTTTGAAATTAAAGTTACGCAAAAGCCATCCCAGTAAAACAAAAAGCTAGGGTATAATATTATGATTACACCATATTATGGTAGCTCTGCAAGAACTGAGCAGAGTTTGACCTTTTAGTAGTTTATTCACAAACGGGCATGCAAAAAGCCATCAGAAGACATATTGCTTCTCCCAAAGGATTAACTCAGCTCTTACTAACACGTTCTTCCCTGCATTCCTACAGCTCAGGCATACATGGAAAAAATACAGGCTTTATTTCACCATGCCTTTGAGGGGCAATACCCACTCAGGAGTTTTTCAGCTGTTTATTTAACATGAGAAGAAAGCACTGCACCGTCCCACAAAACATATATATGAGCTTTTCATCCCAGCAAAGTGTCAGCCCTTGGCTCAAAGGGTTCAGACCTCTGCAGGAGATTACTGTGTTCCTCAGCCCCATCTTGAGACCTCCAGGGAAAAACAATGCACTTTGTGGAGTAAACAAGCGGCCCTGGTGCTGAAGATGTTTCTGGGATGTTGACTCCCAGCGCATTTGACTGCTGAGGAGTGATTCCCTCGTCTCATGGACTGCATCGCCCTTGCCCGTTCAGAGGTACTTTCACCCCCTGATCATCTACTTCTATCAAGGAAAATGATCTAGTCATTAATGGGGTTGCAGATGGGAAACCTGCTAAGAAATATTTTAGCAATAAGACAGGAGGGAATATCATATCCTTGTTCTCCAGGGAAAACCTATTTTCTTCCTTTTTCTTTCCCATCCAAGTGTAAACTGGCATTTTTCTCCATCGTGAGAGCAAACCAGGGCCAGCTCTGGAGGCTGAGAGGGGAATCACTATACTGTGGATTCATTAAACACATCTCAGTCCATCTCTTTTTTTGTGGGTTGGGCTTTTTTATTTTTTTGGGTATTAAAGGAATATGGAGTAAAGCAGGGCAGAACGAAGTGTTCTGGGAAACTGATAATCAAATGGCCTAAAGCTAATGTTTACTTTTTTGAATGTTTTACAGCAGCATTACTTGGAG
>JANRGW010000069.1:0-12462 GCA_024733675.1 Psilopsiagon aymara | reverse complement strand
TCCAGCCAGTTCTTTATCCACTGAGTGGTCCACCTATCAAATTGATGTCTCTCCAATTTAGAGACAAGGATGTCATGAGAGACAGTGTCAAATGCTTTGCACAAGTCCAGGTAGAGGACATCAGCTGCTCTACTCCTGTGCATCAGTTCCATAGCCCCACCATAGAAGACCACCAGATTGGTCAGGCAGGATTTCCCCTTAGTCATGCTGGCTATCACCAACCACCTTGGTGTTCTCCTTGGGGCAGTTTTTACCCACTCAGGTCTGGTGCCGCCTCCTGGCACCGCCCCGTGAGTCAGCTCCTCGGTCAGCTGTGCTGCCCGCCCTTGGGCGAGCCCTGTCGAGGACTTGAGGCTCCCTCGGTGCCTGTTGCTGCTCCGAGTTGAAGCTCCCGGATGCCGAGCCTCCCCCTGATCAGGCGCTGCAGGCGTCCCCTCTCGAGACAGTCACCTCAGGAATTGGCCGGAAATGGCCGATGATGCCCAGTTTGAATCTGCCACCGCCTCTCCTGGCACCGCTCCCTTTGAGCCACCTCCTCGCTGTCGCTGAGCTTTTCTGACATATTTTTTCAAATTGAATTTGAATTACGTCTCCGACCTGCAGGCACAGTGTTTCCTGCTTCAGAACTGATGCACAGCAGCTGAAGGTGTGATTTGTTTTCTGACAATAAAAAGTCTTTCGGTGTCAGTTACAGAAGTATAAAAATCTCCACAAATTCATTTTTTAGGCATTAACCACTGAAAGCCCTAAAGTAACAAGCTACATTATGAAGAGAGAAAAAAACATTGTACTGCCATGACTATGTGGGGAAAATATATTAAGAGACGGGGGAGTGTAGTATCATTAAATAAATAGCATGAGTGTTTAAAATAATACTAGGGAAAACATTGTTTTTTAAAAAATAATTTTCTATATTTTCATGAATTTGAATAAGAAGGGCAACATAAATGATTTTCAAATTCTAGTTAGCATTCTGAAAAAAACCCCACAGACCCCCTTCCCCGGTTTCAATTATATGACCACATGTAAATAGATTAGTCCATTTACTGAAAAGCTCAGCTTCACAACCATTTACATAGCTGCTAGTGTTATATCCACTTTTTATCCCATTTTCTTAGTAAAGTAATGGAGGCAGGGACTCAGTTACAGAACTGGTCATGAGCAGCAATGAGGTTGAATTCTACTTCAGGTCACAGTTAATTTGCTGCTGCTGGTGCAAGAGGACAGCAGAGTAACAGGGCCTTGAATCTGAGTTATAATTGCCTCCTGGAGCTGAGGATGATAGGGCTATGTTCAACTTCCTGAATCAGATCATCAGAAGGAAGAAGAAAACAACTAAAACAGCTCCTATAAGAGGGTTGGTCATAAACCCTGTATAACTAGGGAACAGTTAGAAGTAAAATGACCTGACTTTAATAATTTTGTTGGTAATGGTTTTTAGCTTTGAAAAATCAGCAAAACTATAGTAGTGTTTACTACTTCTCTGTTAGGAAAACATTTTCTCACAAAGACCTCTTGGGTTTCCATTTCTGGATAAGTAAGTAAAAATCTTCCACAAAATAGAATTTTTTTTTATTTTTTTTTTGGTATACTTTTCTGTTTTAAAGATTTCCTGAAAACTCCAGTGCATTTTTACAAAGAAGTAGATTTGGATACTTAGTTCCTTCCTCCTTTCATTTTGTTCTCCATTTCAAGAGATCTAGGTTGAAACAATTCAAATTTATCTTTGCTTGGCCCAAAGCAATTCTTGTATTTCTCTTTCATCAGGCTTTTTATGTATCCTCTATTTTGCTCTTAGCCTAATCAACATCACTAAGTAGTCTATATGGAGGAATCTGCATTCATTTCCAGTTTCTGTTGCCACATGCAAGTTTGAGTACACTTCTTTCTGTGCTTGTGTGATTTTCCCCTCAGCTATGTTTCTCCTTCCTATCCTTACATATGGAAAAGGCTTTTATTTGGCTCCACTGCCCCCTCTAGCCTTGCAAAGGTGTTTTCAGTCACCTTCCTGATCTAATAATTTTTCAATATTCCTTTCCCTTCTGGGAATTACATTTTTTGTGGCATTGGTACATGATGAGTAATATGATTATATGATGAGTAATATGATAATATGATGAGTAAAATGAGTAGTGTTGACTGATGGCCACTGAACATGAGCCAGCAGTGTGCCCAGACAACTGACGGCATCCTGACTTGTATCAGAAATAGCATAGCCAGCAGGGCCAGGGCAGTGATCAACCCCTGTTCTCAGCACTGGTGAGGCTGCACCTTGAATATGGTGTTCAATTTTGGGCCCCTCACTACGAGAGAGACATTGAGGTGCTGGAGAGGGTACAGAGAAGGGCAACAAAACTGGTGAAGGGTCTGGAACACAAGTCTTATGAGGAATGGTTGAGGGAACTGCGGATGTCTAGTCTGGAGAAGGCTCAAGGGGGACCTTATTGCTCTCTGCAACTACCTGAGAGAAGGTTGTAGTGAGGTGAGGGTCAGTCTTTTCTCCCAAGTGACAAGTGATAGGACAAGAGGTAACAGCCTGAGTCTGCACCAGGGGAGGTTTAGATTGGATGTTAGAAAAATTTCTTCATGGAGGGTTGATCAGGCATTGGAACAGGCTGCCCAAGGCAGCGGTAGAATTATTGTCTCCAGAAACATTTAAAAAAAACATGTAAATGAGGCCCTCAGTTATATGTCTGATACGCCAAAACCAAGTGGTGGTCTTGGCAGTCCTGGGTTAATGGTTGAACTTGATGATCTTCAAGGTCTTTTCCAACCTAGTTGATTCTATAATAAAATCTATGCATTATAGGATTATGTAATAATAGAGATTCAGGATAGCATAAGCGTATTTTTAAGGACCACAGATTACTACTGAATAAAGCTCCAGGATAAATGACTTTTCTGACAAAAAAACTTTTCCTCTGGACTCGTTCCATCAGCTCCATGTCATTTTAAGTTGAGGACACCAGAACTGCACACAGTACTCCAAGTGAAGTCTCACGAGAGAATAGTAGAGGGGCAGGATCACCTCCCTCGACCTGTTGGTCACACTCCTTTTGATGCAGGCCAGGATGCGGTTGGCTTTCTGGGCTACAAGTGCACACTGCTGGCTCATGTTCAATATCTCATCAACCAACACCCCCAAGTCCTTCTCCACAGGACTGCTCTGAATCTCTTCTCTGCCCAACCTGTATTTGTGACTGGGATAATATATCTTTTCTGCATGAATATTTGGTTTTAATAAAATAAGTAGAGAATATAATTCTCTTAACTGAATACAATACAATGGCTTGAAAACCTAAAGAAAAGAAATAATTACCTTCTTGCAGCTTTTGAATAGGTCTTTTAACTCTGACAGAACTCTGAAAGTTCACCCTCTGTTTCATCTGACAGAACCTTTCTGCTAGGGTATAGTGTAAATGATCTGATTCATCATGTACAGCTCCTTCTCCTGTCCTTTCCTATGTAGCCTCTTAACAGACACTTTCCATTTCCTAGTGTTTCAATCTTGTACACATTTCATTTTTGTAAAAAAACTTAAAAAATCTCACTCCTAACACTAGGAAGGTAATTTTGACTCCAATTGACTTTGATGATAATTTGACACTTTTCAACTGTTGTATCTCAGCAATGCATATTTCTGTTCTCTTTGCCACGTCCATGGCAAGAGCTAGGTAATTAAAAATAAAGAAAAAAAAAATAAACCAAAAAAAGGAAAATAAAAAATTCTTTTTAAAATCTTCCTAGTTTGTTTTAAGGGCAACTTTAACATTAGTGTCCTTACAGAATCAGCAGTCTGTCTTCAAACATTTATTTATTTATAACCATGAATATTTTCAGTAAGCTTAGAGAAAAAAATTACTGTGTGTTTTTATCATCCTAAACGTAAAACTCTTTCACTTACTATGTTGAAGACCTGATATATGTCAGGCAATTTGTCTATTACTTTTCAATAAAAAGTTGAGTCTTCTATAATTTTGCAGAATAATAAAAAAGGTACCATATCTTGTGCTGTTTTCTGTACAGTAAGAATATTGCTTAAAAATCACTAAACTTTTTCTGGTAGATGACTTATTCACTGTACATATGTTTGTATACCAAAATATTGCAGCTGCAGAGAGAAATTTTTCTCAGAAATAATGGTGTTTCTAAATTTTCACAGACCTGTTGGACAATATGGTAATTTTACTGGGCATAAACCTTCAGTCAATTGTTTTTAATGATTTTGCTAGACACTCAAGCAATTAATCACTGACATTTATGTAAGATAATATTGAAAAGGTTGCAGAAAATACCTGCAGATAGGTAAGTTTGATGTGAAATGTGAAAAAATTTACTAAATTTGAGGGTATAACAAAAAAAAAAACCAAACCATCTTTTTATACTTAACATTTTGTCCAAACAAAAATAGCTGTCTTATTTTATCTGCAAAAGAGATTACATTAGATAACCTTCATTGTGAACCTGCTCAACCTTGTCTTAAACCTGAAGTGTAAATCAATCTAAAGGGCTTTCAACTAGAAAACTTTCTTTAAACTATAATTTAATTTGTATGTGAATAATTTTATATATCATTTAATCTAATCTGTCCTTCGATATAGCTGGTGCAGTCAGTTTCTTCACACAGTTACTTATTTTAGGATACATACTCAGTCATTTAACTCTTTCAGCCTATTGACAAGCAATTTCTCTGTTAAATGAAAAGGGGATTAAAAAGAGAAAATAGATGCAGAAGACAGTCTTAATGAGGTAGTACCTTACAAAGAAATGTCATGGATTCTGTGTATACCTTCAGACTGACAATTCTGTGAATATTCATGAATGTTAGCAACAAAGACTGAAGATGAAATAACAAGCCATGCTAGTACTGGATTCAGTGTCAGAATTAAGAAGAGGTTGTCATGCATTCAGATGTCCCTGAGCAGGCACTAAACTCTATTTAGTAGTCAGAGTATTAGCCAGATTTATGACATGACCAGGGTTAAAGGAAGGTCCTCCTTTCTTCCCTTACCCCCCCTCCCCCCTTTTTTTTTAGTGCACTTGCCGGTAGTCTCTCAGGAGTGGCCAAATTCCTTCTCCTTTTCATATACATAATTAATGTAATAGTTCACTTATGTCTGTGTTGAAGGTTAGACCTTGCAATAATTTTGACCACAGTACCTGAAAAGAAACATAATGGTCTTCATTCACCCCACCTGAATTTGGCACAGGTCTAAGTTAGACATCTGTTTGCCAAAGCTTAGTCTGTAGAAGTGGAAAGAGATAAATGGTTTTAGGAGATAACTCAGATCCTGGTGGGCTGAATAGCTCTTTAGAAATGCCTGCGTCTCATCAGTGACTGTTTTCCCAGATTCACTGTTAAACATTAAAAGGCTTATTATTTTGTTCATTTTTTTTCCTTAAATTGCATGAAAAAGAAACAGAAAAAATGTCTGAACTTTGATATTAGACACTCTTAACTGTAAAGGCTAAATCCAACCAGCTAGAGACAGCCCAAGATAAATCTAAATGTACAATAGATATCTCTTTCTTTTCTTGTCTTTTCTGTAAATGAATAACCTTCCCCCCTCCCTTTTTTCTTTTTTATTTCTTTTTTTTTTAAATGTGAAACATCAGCTTAAGCTTAGCCACAAAAGATGGTTTGAACTGCTCGCTCTTTCCCAAGACAGAAGAATTAAAAGTTCCTTTTGTTCTTACTGGATCAACTTTCTAACACTGAATCATCAGAATCTCACTTCTGGTGACAGCAGATTCATTATCCAAAAGCAGTGGTAGATGTCCTCAGGTTTTTCTCCCTTTCTAGAGGTTACTGATCATGAGCTTATTATTCCATGTGTGAAAATTCAGAAGGCTAAGTTTTCATCTCACTTTGAAAGAGCAAAAATGCTTAATTGAAGTATTTCAATTGGCCATGCATGACCAGAGCTAGCTGATTAAAATGTTTCTTCAGAGTTTTCTCAACATTCATGTTAAATACATTTTGCTACTATTTTAATCCTGAATTTCAAAATGCTTAACTAATTTATCCAGCGTTAATTTGAGATGCCCAGTAGTATGCAAACTAATTGGAAATTACATTACATTTGTAATGCTGCATAAAATATTTCTTTTGCCTATCTTATATATATAGCAGCACATTAATATAAAGGGGGAAAAGAGATGAAATACATAATTAATAGATTCTTTTTAAAAAAAAGAAGAAAAAAATTAATTGAAACTGGGGAAGAAAATGAAAAGCATACTGGAAACTTACTGTTCATTTGTGGGGAAAGAAAGCAAGAGCTAAAATGAGAGGTGATGTATGACTAGAGATTTTTACTATTCACTGACTCCCTATAAATTTCATTCCAATTTTTAGCGATGACTAGTCGACATGTTCTGAGCTAATGTCATTCCCTTGACTTGTCAGTTAGCCAATAATTTCTTGATTTTAAATGCTTTTAAACTGGTACATGTACTAATGTAAATTAGAGTAAATGGAGATTACATGTCATTCACATTCATTTTCCAACTTCTGCTTTGCTTTGATAAAAGAAAAAAAAAAATAATTAAAAGGGACAAACCCAAGGACAAATGAGTTTTAAATGCACTGTTTTGAGGTTAAAGTATGAACACTTTAAGATAAAACTATGTGTAATAGTGAAGAAATGGGTTAAATCTTCAACCTTGCACAGTGTAGCAAAATGTAGGGATATAACATATAGCACATATCACATCAAGAGTTACAAAATATAATTTAAATTTTCCTCTTTTTCTGTCTGAGTAAAGGATGGTCCATCCTCTCACTCTGGAACACTTAAATCCTAGAAGAAAGTATTTTTCATTATAGTACTTCGGGAAATTGGAAGACAGAACAGACTTAAAAAAGCAATGTGGGTAATAATACGCACCAGAGAGCTGAAGAACCTGCAGAAAAAAAAATGCAGCTTCTTAAACCTGTCTCCTCAAAATAGATACGTGTAATTTATTATATTGGAAGCTGATTGATGACAGACTTATCAGAGCAAGCCTTCATGATTTCAAGAAACTTGGGGCCATTTTAGACTTGCAACCCAAAATAGCTAATATAGGTGACACTTTCAAAACCTGCTTATTCTCAGCAAGTGTATCTGAGGCTGTGGCAGCTATTAGAATATTTAATATGCTTAAAGGGAAGAGTGGTCCAGGAGAGCTGGTTGATTTTCCAGGATCACTTCTTCCAAGCTCCATAATGGTCCACCCCCTGGTGCAGAAAGTCAAAGAAAAGTTGCAGGAGTCCTGCATGAGTGAGCAAGGAGGTCCTGATTAAACTGAGCATGAAAAGGAAGCATGCAGGAGATGCAAGTAGGGACAGATGACTCAAGATAGAGACACTGTCTCAGCATGCAGGGATGGGGTTGGGGAAGCCAAAGCACATCTGGACTTGTATCTGCTGAGGGATGTGAATGTCAAAAAGAAGGGCTTCTATAGGTCCAGCAGCAGCAAAAGGAAGACTAGGGGAAAATGAGGGCCAGCTGCTTGAAATGGGGAGAGAACCTGGTGGCATGTAACATTCAGATGGTTTAAGTACACAATGCCTTTCCATGGTAAGTGACCTTCAGGATTGAAGTAGATTTAAGATGTTACGTTTGCCATATACAGTCGCAAGCTGTGCCTACAGGGAGTTTTGTGCAAAGGTAACGTGTTTGTCAAATGCCAAATTAATGGGGATATTTAATACATGTTTATGTGATTCGTGTTTGCCTGATTCTAATCCCATTCTTTTTCTCCAAAGGCACTCTTTAATTCACACTTAAATCAAGGAAGAGGAAATCAATGTAATGTCAGAAGATGTGAAGGAGACTGAAGGAATACTAGAACAGTTTTCAAAGGTAAATGTCCCAAATCTACAGATTAAAAGATGTTACTTATAAGTCCTCCCTTTCCCCTCTGCTTTTCAAATTTTGACAGAAGCAAGGGAAGATGCTAAATGGGCTACTCTTCCACACAGATACAATGTTACACAGGTTCATCACATGTCTAAGTATCAAACTGACACACTTTCAACTGACAGTTCAATGCTTTTTGGTTTTATTTTAGTGATATTCTTACCCCGATCATAAACACTTGACTGCTGCAACTGACCCCAAACTGCAAGGTTCTCTTTAGACAGCAGACTGTCAGAAAACCTCAGTGTCTGAGAAACTGAAATTTTAGGAAAGTGAAGAAATCTTTCAGTGCAACGCTGGCATCCAGCTGGTTACCAGAAAATTACCTGGAGAGCGTAAAGAGGCTCTAGCAGATGAACCAATGCAATGAATTAATGAATGACCTGTGAGGGTTAGTAGCTCCTCAAATGCAGTAGCCTGAATGACAGCAACTTTTGTAAAAATCACCTCATTTAACTGACTCATATGTGCTGTATTCCCGGCTGCAACAGCTTCCATCCTCCTTTCAGATTGATTTGTACTCTAAAATGATCAAGCTCCCTTAAAGCTTCTATATAGGAATGCAAAATGCATCTGAGCTCTCAGACTAGGTCATTGCCCTCAATTGCCAAAGTTCAGTGGAAAGTTAGGAGCAGATGTTGGGTCATTGTCAGCATATGTAGCAAGAAAATTGGATCTTTAGCACTGAGGAGAAATAAAAGATTGGTGATATCATTAAACCTGCTAATATAGCCATAAATACTCATTCTACTTAACCATAAGTGAGGAATTGCAAGACAAAATTGTAGAACAATTCTAGTGTTAATATTGCTTTGCACTGCCCATAGTATTATTGCTTCAATTTTATATTACCATTCAGTTAACTATACTCCAGCTCACAGATGTGATCACTACCTGATATATCTCTAAATGTTTCCTTCATAACCATTAGCTTAAACTCTTACAAAATAAATTGCTGGATCATGCAGGGTTTGACTTCCCTGCATAAAACATGTGCTTCTATGTCACCTGAAAAGCTTGTTGATAGGCAGAAACAGGAAATAAGCCTGTGTGTATCAAGTACCTTTTCTTTAACATCTCAGTATTACACATAAGCTTCAGTGAAACGTGGTGTTAATGAATTTGATTTCCTTCACTCTCCAAAACATAACTCAGTCATGTCTCTAACATTCATCTTAAATCAGTCTCAAATTCTGACACCATCAGATACTACAATATTTCACAAGAAGCGACAGGCCTTTCTCTCATCTTTTTGCATAGTTCTCTGTAGGTTAAATTTCATTGCATAATATGTTTTTGTTGAACCTACCTATCTATACAAATGGTTTGATAAAAGTGAAAGTTCAACTGATTTCAATTAGTTCCTGAAAGTATTTCAGAGCTTTCACCTTAACTGATATATTTATGAAAATCATACAATGTGGATTGATTTTCAGAGCCTTTTTATTACTTTATATTTCTGATGCCTCTTTCTATACATATATCAGGTGTGCTGCACAGTAGAAGCACATCTCTATCATAAATGGATGCACTTAATCTTTTTTCTGCCTCTTTATGCTTTCACAAGCATATCAAATACTTGAAATTTTATATGAATTTACTGATTAAGAGATCTGAAAGTGCAAATGATTTAATCATTTGTAATATAAATAAAACGTGTCAAATGCTTGAATAAAAGACCTAATCAGTCATTAGAACACACTTAATATGCAAAGTCTATCTGTTTTTCAGTGTCAGACAAGAACTCAAAATAGCAATCTTTGGTTTGTTATGTCCCCGCTTGGCAAAATGTATATTATTTATCAGTCTGGGCCTGAGTGCTATTTGTCATTGTGATCAACTGATTCCTTAGTTCTGTGTCAGTTTTGCAAATATGCAGCTCATGGATTTTATTTATCTTATACAGATTTCCAACAGCCCCATATAGAAATATAAATATATATTTCTTTACTTAAAGAAAATGCAACTTGAGTAAACAACATTAAAAACTAATGGGTAGGATATTAATGCTTACAAATCAAAATTTGGTTTTGCTCCAAATTTTTTTTAAAAATAATAATGTCAGCAATTCAAGTGGTCAGGTCTATGATTCTGACAAATATTTTAAATCTTTTTGAGTGTCCATTATTTGCATTAATGTAGATAGGTAGCATAAATAATTTATTTTGCCATAGTATTTAAAGCTGCAACCAGCAGCCATTCATGTGGTGTATGTTTATTAAAGTAGAAAGACAAAAAGATAGCCTTATCTCCTTGAAGAGTTAATGATTTATTGTAAAAGACAAATTTTGAATAAAATAAATGAAAGATTCAGTTCTTTTTTTCCTCGGTCTCTTTTTTTTTTTTTTTTTTTTTTAATTTCTCCCGGGATAAGGCACCACGTTGTTGCTAGAACTAAGCCTACCAAGTGTTTGGAGTCACATCCAATGTTTTCCATTGGTGGACTAGGGATCATGGAAAAAGGTAGTACAGTATTTCTGTGTCTAAAATACCAATATGAACAGAGCTGTTCTATTTCTGATGAAGCCTGGTTTTAAAGAGAAATATGTTCCAACTAGAGTGCCATTTCTCAGAAGTGCCCACTGTCCAAATATATGACTGAGACTCTTTGTAATAGTTTTATCTTGTGATTCCCTGGTGCAAGGATTTATTGACTAACATAAATTCTGTTATGTAATTACCCTGCTTCTAAAACACACTACATGAGTCTCTGCCTTTCTTGTTGGAGCTGTTCCATTTTAAATAAATAAATATTCACTGGGCCAGAACAAATGAGTGATTGTGTCTCTACACCAGTGATTAAGGCACTTGCTTGGGAAATATGAGTCATATTTAAGCTGTGAGTCCAATTGCTATTTATACAATGTGGAACAGCTCTAGCCTGTCTCAACTTTCAGCAGCCTAGGTAGCTTGCATGTCACTTGAAGGCTCTTGAATCCCAGTTCTAAGTCAGGCTAATAAAGATTTGCTTGACATTATGTGTCACTTAACCCAGGGACAATTGGACATACTGAGAGAGAAGACAGTACTACTGTTACATTAACCAAAGCAATATGTTTTCCAGCAATTTCCAAAGTGTAAAAAAACATAATGAAATTCCATCTTTCGTTAAGCTGCATTTGATCTCTTCCACAAAGACTATATATCACTTAAAAAATGCACAGTTAATACTACCTTGGTGAAATGTTTTGGGTTGAGTTTTTTTTCATTACAAGTATGTTGAGTAGATTATTATGTCAATATATAAAAAAAAATATATGTAAAGTGGATATATGATAATTACTAAAAGTTTTCTACCTAGAACCAGTCAAGGAAAATGGTTTTAACATTACTATGAAAACATTGGGAAAACCAGGATTTTACTGTACAGCTACTGTGGGTATATCCTTCTCAAGACTTCATGCAGTTACCTCTGTAGGATGCTGTGCAGATGATAATGATGGCTAATGTAGGTGAGCAAACAGATGTTTGGCAACTTCACTGCTAATATATATAATATAATATATATCGCATTCATATTTGTCTATATAGTTCTATTCTGAATTCTTGTAAAGAAGTTGCTTTTTCATCAGTTCTTTTTTAAACTTTTTTCTGCAATGAAAGTGGACGCAGGGAGTGCCAGGGACAGGAAGAATTAGCAGATACCTGTGATGGAAATAGTCTGCCTTTAAGGTGACTTCAGACATCCATAAAACAATCATGTACCTGAGCACATTATCTGGCTCAGAGATGGGGTCATTAGAAGGAGAATAAAAGTGTCTAGTGTTCAAGTTACGTGACCTATTTTAGGCCTGAATATTATTGCAAGATAAATCACAGCCCAAAGGTAGCTGTTTCTTTTGTTTTGTTATAAAGTAGCTCTAGATGGCAAACACGGGGCATGCCTGTTCCACACATTGCGGTTAAGGTGAATCAAACTCCCTCTTCCCCTCACAAAAATAACTGTACAGAAAAAAATGTTTTTCATTACTCTCATTTTATTTTAAAAGTTTTAAACTGTTAGTTTAACATAGACTCTAAGTGATTCTGCCTACTGACTAGATATGCAAAGTTTTATGTGAAGAGTACTCAACTATATCATGGGTGCTCTACTTTGCTCTTGTGAGACCTCAGTTGGAGTATTGTGTGCAGTTCTGGTCTCCTCAACATAAAAAAGACATACAACTGTTGGAACAAGTCCAGAGGAGGGCCATGAGGATGATCAGGGGACTGGAACACCTCTCGTATGAAGATAGGATGAGAAAGTTGGGGCTGTTCAGCCTGGAGAAGAGAAGGCTGCGTGGATACCTCATAGCAGCATTCCAGTGTCTGAAGTGGGCCTATAAAGATGATGGGGCGGGACTCTTCATTAAGGACTGTAGTGATAAGACAAGGGGTAATGGATTAAAACTTAAACAGGGGAACTTTAGTTTGGATATAAAGAGGAAGTTCTTTTCTGTGAGGGTGGTGAGGCACTGGAATGTGTTGCCCAAGGAAGCTGTGAATGCTCCATCCCTGGCAGCATTCAAGGCTGGGTTGGACAGAGCCTTGGGTGGCATGGTTTAGTGTGAGGTGT
>JANRGW010000062.1:0-24393 GCA_024733675.1 Psilopsiagon aymara | reverse complement strand
TGACCCAAACTGACCAAAGAGGTATTCCATACCACAGCACGTCATGCCCAGGATGCAGAAACGGAGAGCAGAGGCCCGGAAGGGTTGTGGGGGTGCATGGCTTGGTCAGGCTGGGTATACGTGGTGAGCTGTTGTATTCTCTTCCCTTGTATTTCTTTTGTCATTATTATTATTGGTGGTAGCAGTAGTGGTTTGTGTTATACCTTAGTTACTAAACTGTTATCTCAACCTGTGGGAGTTGCATTCTTTCGATTCTCCATGTAGCAAACTGTGTGGCTGATTTACGTCCTAAATCACGACAAGCTTGAATGGAATGGATATCTATGTCAGCATTGCCCTGGTTTGGGTAAAACATGGTGTTGGCTGCCTTTTGTGGGAACCATGCTCCCATACTTTAATTTAAAGAAAACAAAACCCATCTCTCAAGGCCCTGGCAGCAATGGGGAAAAGAGCAGAGGCTCAAGAAGAAGGCTGAGTGCCAGAAACAGTTCCAGGACCCTGGTAGATCAAACAGAACTTACCTTTAGAATGCAGATGCACTTGCAGCTCTGGAGATCAAACTCTTTTTTTTTCTTCAAGAGAGAAATATTTTCAAATAACGGGGGGGAAAAGTGTATGAAAATTTTCCCTAATAAAATGTAATGAAGAAATAACTGTCAGATCCCATTCAAGGACTATCCACAGTGATCACAGAGGGATGCACTTGAAGAAGACCAAGTAACCAAAAGAGTTCACTTTTTTCCAGCAGAGATGGGAAATGGTCACTTGAGCTGGAAATGCTGTCTAAAAACCAAGTACCTCAACTACAGATGTATGCTGCCCTCATTGTCAAAGTGGCACATGGGGAATATAATTTCTCTTTGCCCACAGGCATATAAGGCCATGCCTGGCCAATGCTTTGGCAGCAGATGCAAGATCAGTTTGTCCTTGCTAGGAGGCAAGGTGACTACAGCACCACAGCATGGTGCCCACACACAGCCTGGGGTGGGCTCTTGACATGCAGATCATAAATACCCCCTTGCATCCTACCCTATTCCAGTACAACCTCGGGGAAGTTCCCCTGCTGGTCTGCAAAGACTGAGGTTCACACAAAACCATGTGCCACCTCTAGTGAAACAATCTCAACCTCACTCTCTCTGGTCCTTGATAATCAGCTCAGTTCAGTCAGTTTGGCATCACTGTCCCATCCAACCCACTGCTGCTGCTGTAGCTTAAAACAACAGGAACAGTGCGCTCCAGCTGTAGGCCCAGCACTGTTGAACCTTCCTGGCAGAGGGAGGTTAGGACTGGGAATATCACAGCAGAACTTCAACCTATGGCTCTCCGGCAGGGCAAAACCATATGCTTTCAGGTTTGTTTCATACTACACTGCACTCTGTTAACAAAATGGACTTTTAATCCATCTGAAAAACCACACGGGGCACAGATCCATCTCGCAAACTTCTCTTTCCCTCCCGGGGTTTATCTTGATTAGGCTGTAAAAATGCATAATTGAAAAGGATTAGCTAACACCTTCTAGCATTTTTTCAAAGGGTGTTTCTACCCTACAAAAGCATGTCAGTATCATACTCCAACTAGAATACTGTTAAAGGAAAGCTTTTTCCTAACAAAACTGCAGGGAAGGTATTCTACTGTAGACCTGCATCACACAACTGGTACACAAACTAACAGTATATAATATACTTCAAAAAACATTGTCAGGACAAATTCTTATGAGACATGATTACAAGGACACATCACGGAAACAGGAAAGAACAAAATATTGCCTAATCCAGCACACTGATTCTGAATATTTAAAGTCATAAAATAAGGCTATTCTTCAAAAATTATTGGACTTCTTGTTGCCAGTTCTAAGTGGAAAAGGTGTGTATTTTCTAGCTAATTTTTCTAGCTAATTTTTGTCTACCATGGAAACTTGAAGGAAAACATAGACACTAAGTAGAAATGTACCTGCAACCTTTTTAAGCTGAGGTTTTAGTTAAATATACAGAGTAGTCCTTAGAGTGAATATTTAATAGTAATTTTGAAGGTCAGCTATAGTCAGTAAACAGTTCTATAAATTATGTTGAAAAATTCTTTTGACGAGCCCTTGCAATAAATCCTTTTTGTGTAAACTACAACATATTCTACTGTGCCCTTTCTGATTTCATTCATACTCACATAAATCAACAAAAAAATCCATGAAGTTGATGGAGTTACACTGAAAACAGAAACTTTCCATTTGATTTTTCTAGAAAGCACAAAATCATTGCATCAGCTTTTCAGGATAAGTGCAGTTTTAGAAGAACATTTGTTGGTGACAAAATCCACCAGATCTTATTCTCTAGCAGTCTAAAAATTCATCTTTACAAAATACTTGTCGGACTTTAAAATAGCCTATTTAAAGGGGAGGAGGTGTCAGGTTTTACAGAAGCTGAAGGAACTGGACCAGTATCTTTAATTCAAATCAAAGTGAGATGATTTAAGACATTCTTGTTGTTATTTTAACTGAAAACGTGGAAAATAAATTCTAGTTTATGACTGTGGCTTATAGGAGAGATTTTATCCTGCCTCACACAGCACACCGTCTTTTTTTTGTTTGTTTGAATGTAAGGATATTCCATATTGTTATATGTGGGCAGAGATAAATACAAAAAATCCAATATGATTTGTAAGTATAAAAATTGAGTATAAAGAGTGAGTATAAAAATATATAGTATATACAAATATCTGAGTATAAAAAATGCATCATCGCCATCAGAACTAAGAAAGCCTGGCCACATCTGGATTTTTATTCTGGATTTACTCAGAAAGTCTCCTTGTAACTGGGACAGTTAACAACTTATGAGTTTATGTGGAATGAAAATACATAAGGAGAAGAGGCATCAAAATCAAGTGAGCAACGTACCTGAGAAGACAGCAATACCTTTGCAATGAGAAATAGCATTTAATATGATAATTCAGGTTATACTGTGCTGCAAAAGGATCCCTAGAATGTTTAACAAAGGTGGGGGAAAATTCGCATACTTCTGATAGATAATGTGTTGTTTTAATTAGGGGTTCCCCCTCATGTCAATATTTCAGTACTGTGCTATAAATTTATATGGTAAGAGCTTTAGAGGACCTTTAAAAATAGGTCAGGTTAGAATAATTCTTCATACTTAAATTCTGAAACATGTTCAAACATCATAAGCAGTGTATTGGAAACTACATTTTTTACCTGATATCATTGTTCTCATTCATCTATCAATTTTTATTCATTACTAGCTTCATATTATAGAGTTTTATTGAGTCATTGAATAATGTTTTCTATTTCTCTCCTTCTGATTAATGTGATTATTGGTGTAAAAACAACAGACACTAGTTTTAGGAATAAAAAGCAATACACTGAATTGAGCTTTAATGTTGGTTTCTTTACCAAAATATCTAAAAATAAGGAAGTAATATGCCTGCTTCCACTTGTCATTTCATCTGCACAATTTCTGACATCTTATTATATGAAAAAGGCTTCATACTTGAGACAAAGGTTTTAATTATCAGGTTGCTGCTAGAATTGTGATATATTTCCAGGTAGTTATATTACCTCTGATCACTAGCAGCATTCCTATGTTTGATTTTAACCAACCAACCACTTCATTTTATATCTCTAGAACATTGTTAATACATTGAACAACAATTTTTTTATTGATCTTAATGAAGGTGTTCAATGTTAACTTTGTTTCACTCTGACATCCATTTTTAATTCCTTTTATTCCATTGAGTCTTTAGTTTGGAATCGGACAATACAAACCATCAAGGCTCTAATATATTTAATTTTGCTCAGTGGAAGCGTGTTTAAAAATTATTGCAGTTCTAACAGATATATAAGTGCCAAATGCTTCCATAAAAAAGATAACTCAGTAACTGAAGACTCCACAAAATTCAGTTCATTCCACGTAGTGGAAAGGTAGGATCATCTCTTTCCCAACTGCATACTTTGATGAGCTATTTTAGTCCATATTTCCTAAATTTGAGGTTATAACTTCAAAAAAAAGCAAACTCAGTGGCCCTGAGGCAAGTAACATGCCCTCCCTTGGGCATAAAGCTAAGCCAGATAAAAAACAAAACGGTGGATGCCTGAATACTTCTTTTTTAATAAGAGGCCACATGCCAGTTTAAAAGTAGAATGGTCCATAGGTCTTAAAGTACTCAGCAATGTTTATTAAGCAACCCTTGGCATCAGCATGAAGACGGCTGTGCCTGTGACATAGACTACCAAAGCATACTGTGGAACAATCATACCACAACACCTTTCGAACTAGTCTGTAGCCTTACTCTCATCCCTGTTCAGCTTCATCCACTCACAGGCCAGCCATGTAAACACCTTTCTAGCAAGATCACTGTGGGATAACAAGGCTTGGAGGTGGTAGCAGCAGGGTCTCTTGTGTATCTAATTGACCTTTAGATGAAGCACCAGCTTCTTCTGAGCCACTCTTCTATTTACACACTAAGATCTCTAGCTGGCTTGACAGCCACAATTAACCTCTCCAGCAGCTGCCTGGGTTTGTCCCTACCAGATGATATTTAGCACGGTGACTTACTTTGCCCTTAACCCATTCTTGTGTTTGCCTTTTGAGATATTTTAACAAGTTGCATTCATTTATTATTAGCAGCCCAGTGCCCCCCAGAATTACAAGTGAGGAAAGCTGCAGTAGGCAGCAGATCCATCTCAACACCCATCATTATTCTTGATAGAAACCAGTTCAACGACCTCTAACTTACACGACTGTACAAACATATGGTGTAAAGTTGGCCAATGCTATGAAGGAATCCAAGAAGGAGAAGTAGAATTTTGTATTGAAGACACGATCAGCATTAATTTCCTAAATTACTTGTCCTAATTTCATTCATTCAGAACTCTTGCAATATCATACTTGGGGTTTGAGATGTGAGGAGTATCAGCTCTCTAATAACACTCATGTTGGAGTCAACACTGTATTGCCGCCTAGCATCCAGCTCACAAGCTCATCACATAAATATCCCTATCTTTGATGTTTTGGGCATGCATGAGAATTCCAAGTAATGCCAATTCCATTACCTTACCACTGATTGGAACTTCGCATATCATTAAATGTACATTTTGGTTAAATGTGGAATTCTGCCTAAACATCCACTTCGGTTTCCATTTTTCTCCTCTATTTTTAATCACAAATTTCCTTCCTCCAACAAGAGCAACTGGCTACTCCTTGCTTGCTATAAACTTTTCCATTTGCCTTCAGGCTCTACAGAGGATAAATTTAGGTAAAAGTCAGTTTTTCACAGACTTCTGAACCAACCTTTTAAAAAATTATTTTGTTTGTTTGTCTCCCTAATTTTATGCTGAGCATGTAAAGCACATTATTATACTGTAAGGATTTGCAATCTACTACAATCCACAAGAGCAAATAACCTCCACATTTCAGGGGTGATCCTCTATTACTTATGTATTTCTATAACGTTGAAATGCAACAACAGTTTTTACTGTTTGGGTTTTGTCCTTTAATGGCTCTGTCTGTGGATTGCTACTATGAGTCATTTCACACAAGAAGTAGTTATGTTCACTTAGCAGTGCATCTGGTAGTGTTGCAAGCAGCAATGTTTGCTAAGGCAACTTCATCCACACAGAAAAAAAAGTGATTTCCACATCCCTTGAAATGTTAGAGTGGGTAAATTATATTTTCTGATGGAATAATGTTATATAGGATAGGTTTCTTGAAGGACAATACATGGCTGTATTAAAAATATTAAATAATAAATGCAAGCCAATTCATGCAGGTAATCCCAGAGACCTGAAGCAAGACTTGCCTACTTAAGTAAGACCTGGTTTTCAGTTTCACAAGCTTCATGACACAAGGAGAAGTGAAACACAAGATACAACAAAGAAGAGGTTTTGCCACTGGTTTCTGACCAGAAGATGCAGCAAGAAACTGTCTGGGATGTAATATCCAAAATATCCAATGAAACACAAATGGAAAATAGTAAACATTACAATAAAATATGTTGCCTATTTTTTTGCCCTTTTTATCTAAGTAGTTATTCTCTCTTACAGATCCCCTACCTTCTATGCACTTTTATGCTAATTTCCAACATGACTTGCTTCCAGGAGCTGAGCTTGGAATAGCCATTGAGGCTTTTTTTGCTGCAAAACAAACTACATGAAGAATCAGCACTGTATTATCTCTACTCTTCCTTACTCATTTTGCAGTTCTCAATCTAGTGGATGTCAGGGTTTTCAATATGGCCCATTCTTCATGGAGAATAGTCGTCGTGTTTGCTGCTGTGAAATTGATACAGCTGTGTGCTATCAATCCCAAAAGCTCTGATGCAGGCCATGGACCTCAACCAAAAGATTTTTTTCTGCACTATCAATCTCACAGCTCTGTACTCCCTCCAAGGCTTAAATCAGGCTGGTTGATATCTTTCCAGTTTCTGTATTCCTGCATCAGCAGTCTGGCTAAACATGGTCATCATTCACTACCTTTGTTTCAGCAGTGGTTACAAACATAATATCACTTTCTGCAATGTTACAATATTATTATTGTCATTACTATTTATTTATATTACAATAGGACCCACGATGTGATCAGTGCTTTGCAAACCTAAAGAAAACCACAGACTCCATCCCCCAAACTGGAAGTACCATACAGGGATTTTTTTACCATAGTAGGACTTTCAATCTTAGACAGGACAGATAAACTACAACAGTTTTGTGCTGAATAACAGGCAACTGCAACATTTGCTCTGTTATGGATGTTACCATATTTAATACACTGAGCTCTGAGACACCACAAAGAGTTGCTGTATGTTGGAGCGGAAAGGCACAGGTGCCCCAGCTCTGACAAGAGCACTAACAGTTACTTTTCTTAATGACCATTAAGTGACCTCCTTTTAATGAGGCCTTACATGCAATGTACTCCTGGAAAATATTTTGTGTAAATACAAAGGTAAAAAAAAATTATTAAATCAGGTTTCATATTTTTCACATGGCTTAGGGTTTTTTCATTTTGTTTTGGATGGGTTTTTTGTGTTTTTTTTCTTTTTTGCTAAATGCATCCGTAAGTGGTAATTTTTACAAACAGGCACCCAGTAAAAATACCTTTAGAATCTGGTCTTGGGAGGTAAGAGAAATCTTCAGTTAAAGGCTTATGGCTCACAAAGAGAAGAGCTGAAATGTCCCTTGTATCCAGTCTTAATATAAGCTGATAATTAAATTCTTTACCGTTATTGTTGAATGTGGATTTTAAATCCTTAAAATATGGGAATGTCAAGTCACGTTTCCCACAGAGACAATTTAACAATTGAAATTTATGAACCATGCCCTTCATTATGACTTCCATTATGTAAGGGGATCTTAATTTTAAGCCCATTCCATTTTTCAGTGGAAAGCTGATGAAATAGTATGAACCACAGCTTTTACAGAGCTTCTTCTGTACAAAAATGATTAGATAATATCTTACATGGGTATTTGAGTCTACACAGTTCAGCTTCTGTGAATCGATGCATTAAGCCAAAACTAGGTACTTACCAACTAGCTACTTACTCTGTTCTCCACAGTGGTAACACAGGAAATAAAAGAGTATGAGGACTCAGCATAAAGCCAGGGAAACTGCCAAAGGTGGACAAACAGCAGCAAGAGCAGATGAAGTATCACTACTGAAGTATCACTATTTTTTCCTCTGCAGCTCTGCTGGCTGAAGTGCAGAGCCACATGCATCCACTGGTGTTTAGAGGTCAGAATACAGAAGTGAGGGAGCTGTCAGTTTATCCAGCTGAACCAAACCAGATAAAAAGTAAGATAAAAAGAAGTATTGAAGTAATGGATCTTTTATTTTCCTTTTTTGTTCAACCTTCCCTAATTAATATGTACAATAAATATTTCTGGACAAGCATCCTGCTCTGACTGCCAGGATAAGAATCCATAATGAGAATCAATAATTTAGCGGAGGCTCTATTTACTATTCTATTTTGTCACAAAAACAGAGCCCCCACCGTGCTACACACTGGGCAAAACAACTTCATCTGAAATGTTTAGTGCCTGCAAATACAGCAGACCATGAACAGAAAAGGAAAGGGAAAATAATGCAGATGGCCAGCTCAGTGAAGAACTTGATAACATACTCATGACTTCTAAAAGGCGATCCACTGTTCTGACTGGGACATGTGCTCTGCAGTCTTCAGGTTAGAGTTACTTGAAAAGATGCATAATTTTTCTCTTAACAAACAGATCTCCATCATGTAGGGCAAAGCAGCAATCTGGAAACATAAAAGGGGAAAGGATATAAGTTAGCCAAAGTTGGTGACAGACAATGGGGTGATAAGAAAATAAGAAGTGCCAGCTGATAGAGATGGTAAAAAGTAGTACTGGGGTCATCTTGATTTCCCAAAGGCAAGAGTTGGAAAAGGACATAAGAGCAGTGCTTGCCTCCCTATACTGGTGGAAGAGACTGTACATAGCAGGACGCCGAGCCAGTATATTTACCTGTTGAGGTATGGTCAGCAGAGCAACTGCTAGAAGATACCCAAGCCGCTTCGGCTAGACTGGCAGCCTGAGCTCAACAGCTACAGACGTTCAGCAATAAAGAAAGATGAAATTAAGTTAGAATATCCCTGCAAAAAAAAAAAGCAAAGCTCAAATAGGAAGTTTAGCTCAACAATACTCTCTACCAAAAAAAAAAAAAACCCAATAAATCAGTGAAGACCAAGAAAAATCTTGGGTTTATGTGACTATGTTTTGAAAAGATTTCTTCAGAACTGGTAATTTCATGTAAAACACCACACAGCTGAAATTAAAATGCAGTATTTCAATTGGCACAAGGAGTTTGGTCAATTAGAAGAAGACAGAGCTGGTTTTAATTACCAACAAAAGGTCCTTTGTTAGTCTCTAATCTTATATATTGATTTTTTTCTGATTAATTTATATATATGAGGCCCATAAACTATTTATAATGCAAGTTTCTGTCGGCATTATCTACTGTATACACTTATATTCTCCCTCATCTTTCAAGGACAGATTTTTTTATTTTAAACAAAATTCCTTTTTATTCTAGAAAATATTTCATTTAGTCACAACTCCTGTCTGCAATGAATGCATTTAGTGAGCTAATCTATTCCTTTTTCAGAATTATAATTACTCATTTTTTATAGAAACAGTGTTTCATGCAAGAACTGATTTAACTTTAACTGCTTATAGTGTGACTATAAAGACAGTTGTATGAATCTTACAGTAAAATCTTTACAGAAGACAGAAATGAGGATATAAAAACCTGAAATACAGTTCACTTAGATTGCAGTTTAGTAGAAGTGCATGACACTTTATCAGTTGTATAAGTCCTTCTAACTAAATTATGTTACAATGATGGTGCTATTAATCATGCCTACAGTATTCTTCACATTGTAAGAGATATCTTAAATATGCTCAGACTCTACTGAAGAAAAATGCCATGAGCTCATTTATCCTCTATTAAAGAAAAATAATGGAAACAAGGTAATTACTAGCAACAGCAATGTAAAAGCCAAAACATGAACATGTGCCAAAAACAATCAGGAAAAAATGAACAGTAAATTCTATCAGTAAAACTGTTCTGGTTTTCCACAATAAAGCAAACTATAAAGCAACTTCATAAAGCTGCTAATGTAATGTGAATCAAGGCCTCCAGAAACAAGGTCATGCAAAAAATGGAACTTTCTTCAGCCAAGAAAACAAAGTGAGGAAAGAATTCATGCTATATGGTACATACTATCTTATGCATTAAATAATTGTGGCCAAGATGAAGTAAGAAAGGATTTAAACCAGCATACCGGATTTGAATGGGACAGAGCACTTACAGTATGCAAAAAAAGGTCTGTTTAAGGGAAGGATAATTTAAAGGTTATTTCAACAAAAGCAAATTAACTGCACAGAGTTCAATATCAGCTTCAGCATTACAACCCACCCTAAATATTAATGCAGAGAGCAAACAGCTGGCCACCTCTACAGCATGTGATGCAGGATCATGGGGAGTTTAGAAGAATCATTTAAAATGAGTTACTAAGCCCACCCTGAAAGTAAAATATTTATTGTTGCTTATAGGCTTCCTTTTGGAAGGAGGGTGGTTCTGCTGCCTTGCAAGAACAACCTTTAATGTGATATTTTACATTTGAGTCCCCATAGCTATCAAAAATCCTTCCTTTATCATAAAATATTGCCTCTAACTGCAGCAATTTAAACACCTCTACATAAAAAACTGAAATTGCTACAACAGTGCTTCCAGCAGCCAGGACATGTGCTGTGGATAGATGTGTATGCACAGTGTTGAGTGGGCCAAGAGAATAAATCAGCCCCTACCCACTACAGGCATCACTGCAAAATGCTGTGTGCCCTGCATGGTGTGCTGAATGATCAGGGGGATGCACCAGTTCTGGCAGTCAGGAATGAACACGGCAGTACCAAGACATTCTTAGGGGTGTTTTTCTGCCTTGTGACTCAGAAGCAAAAGCTGGTGGCTCTGGGCAGTTTCTCTGAGCAGGTTTCCTTTACTCTGCCTTCTTAGAAGACTTCAAGTTCCTGCTTTTAACAGTATGAATTTACTGCCTATGGGAAGCACTAGAGCAGTACACTCCACACCTGAACTGCCCTTCCTGTAAGCTCATGCAAGCTGGAGGTGGGACACTGTATCAGTGGAGAAAGCTTCCCACTGTTTTGATGGAAACTCTCCTCTTTGGATACCACTTTTTACTAAGACGAGAGAGAATGACACTGATTATCTCTCAGTGCAACCTAGAGAGATTACACTGCTTTAATCTCTCTAGAGCTTGCAAAAGTAGGGGCAAACACATTTCAGCAACTCTCTTAGTAACTTAGATCCCTGCAGAATTTGTTTGTATTTAAGATATTTATTACATGCTAAAATATCCAGTGCCCAACATATTTATAGAAGCTGGAACTGCTGTAACAGGCAACCAAGTAGAAGTCTACTGAAAGCATATGCTCACCAGTTTATAACAATTTACAATCCTTTGGTATTTTCTTTAAATAAGATGTGAATTGAACCCCTTTTTCATTGATTTAAACAGTTCAAGCAGAAGAGCTCATCATGTGTCTGTATTTTCTGTCAATGCACAGCAGTGCTTTTTTACAGAGCAGCTAAAATTATTTCAGTAAACAAAATAATTTCATTTTCCCATATATCATCATTACACTAGGTTGAAAGCACAATATGTTTTTCAAAGCAAAGGAAATGCCAGGAATGACACACAGAGGCTTAATCTTCCAAACCTGCAATTGTCAAAGGAAACATAATTTTTTGGCTTTTACACAATTTATACTGCTGCACACACTTAAATTTCAACGCTTGTTAACTACTTCTGTGTCTGTGCTGAAATTTTTGCATGCAGAAGCTAAATATGTGCAGAAAGAAACGCATCATTAGCTTCCACATGCACATTACTGAAAATTGGAACAAAATGCCCTAAGGAAAGGTTCTCATGAATTTACAGTTGAAGTGGTCAAACAGCAATGGCTAAAGAGCATCATTTAACCATTCAACAACATACTGTGCTTGCTGTTTGCTTTAAGCTTCTCTATATGGACTCCAACATATGTATGGGTGTCTGCATCTTCTGGGGAGAATGTGTATTAGATCAGATAAAATATATATCAGCTCAACAGGGTGCCCCAAAACACTCACCAACCAACCCATCCACTGCTGTATTTGCCATCTTAAGCAAATTCAATTTCTTTCTTTGTGATAAAATAAGCCAGTTCAAAGTAGATAACATCTCACAATAATGAGTCCCAAAGCTGCAATTTAACACAAACCTAGCAATTCTATTATACAACACATCCAGTTCATTAAAAACAACAAGCCAGCTTCTGTATGATCTGTATCACCACAAATCAAATATCGGCAAACTAAGCTGCTGGGAAGTATATGGTCCAGTTGAAAGAAAAAAAAAATACAAGCAAGGTAATCACCTCAGAAGACAACTAATCTAGATTAAATGTGCAGATAAAATTATATTTAAGAGCCATTAATACTGATATAAAACACATTCTCAACCAGTAAACTTAAAAAAGACCTTTACCCTACATAAATTATAGCATATTCATAGTAAACATAGTCATATTTAAGGTATTATTCAAAATATCTTTGAGTTTATTCATCCAAATGGCTCATAGTAGCAGAGGTCTGGTTAACAAGTATCCATTTATTACTGGAAATCTGTATAAAAGACAAAAGAAATCCATTTACATGATATAACTGAAATAATTTCAACTCGGTCCTTTATTTCATAAGCTGTTGGACACCTGGCAACTCTCATTATCTTTAATGAGAAGCTTCCAAACTTCTTTAAAATACGAATACTGGGCACAATAGTACCCCAGCTTAAGCACCTTATATATTTTAATATTCACACCACTACAATGCTACTACCTGTGTTGCAATACACTTACTTCACTTTGTTCAATGGAAAGAATCCATCAGATTTAATGCTAATAAAATACTTTCTAAATTCCTCTATGCTTAATAAAAGCAAGAGATCTGGCCAACACATACTATTCAAATGGTCAGTTCTAGTTTTAAAGCAACAATATGTAACTGTTTCTTAGAGGTTTACCATTTTAATTGCTCTCTCTAATCTAATTTTCCATCTAATAGACCATTCAGAATGCTTTGCAAATGTGTATACATATTACTGCAGCAATTTGGTTATGGCCCTACTGTTCACCTACTGAATTACTCACAATGTGTTTACTGTCACAGCACCTGCATATTCACAGGACAAGACCTGGGAAACAGAGTAGTGGCATGTTGTTAGGAGATTTTTGGCTCTTTTGTACAGTTTATGTGGCCACTCCCTTATCTGCTGCAAAGAAAAAGCAATAGTTGGGTTATTTTGGTTTTCACATATATGAAACAGAGGTTCCAATTTGGCTCTCCAAATGCTACAAGGCTGTATCTTTTCATGGGACCAGGACATCACAATGTGGAAAGCACGACTAGTTCAAATCCAGCGACTGACAGAAAAGGCCAAATCTACCCAGCAATGAATCTTGGGCTTAATTGCACCATCAAGCAAAAGGACAGTTCTTGCAGTAGTCAGGGCTACACTACACCAGCTTAATAGGGAAGCGGACAACATTATAACCACCATAAAATTGTTGACACACCAAACAGAGCAAAGCTGTGCTTAATACAAGTTTACTTCACCCTTTAAGAAAATCTACTTTATATTGCCTTATCATGATCCTAGAATGGATGAAGGGGAACCAGTGCTCCCATTGGGCAAACACAGAGATCAGGATGTTTGTAAGAATCTGGCTACCTGGTGTGACTTTTGCTGTTGTGTGCCTCAATGTCTGAAGAGCAAAGCAGGCCAGAGGTGTGTGGCTTGCTCACAGTAGTGGTTATTGATGCACAGATGGGAGAAGCAAGCTGAGCACTAGTTTCCATGCTTCTGGCAGTCGCTATTCTTGGGATTTGCCTGTTTGTTACATTTGGGACAGTCCTCACAGAGTCTTCATGGGCATATGGATAGTATAGATGCCTGAATACAATACTCATTTCTATACAAATAATGGCAGCACTAGCAGAAAGGCATGAGGTTAATTAACAACTAAGTGATCAGGTGGATACTATAACTTTGGCAATGCTTGAGAAATGTCTCTGCCATGACACTGCCTCCAGAGGTGTTCTGGCTACAGGACAAAGAAGCAGCAACTCACTTTGCATGAGGAAGGGGATAGGCATCATGCATCTTCCTCCACACAGGTATCTGGCTCTCACTTACTGCAAAAAGGATAATATAAAGCTATGAAGAAGCCTTAGTGGTTATCCCCTACATCCTGGCTCACAAATCCCACCATAGACCATAACAGCTGTCAAAGTCATGGGAGACTATGTCAAATGATTTCCAAGTAGTTAAAGATCAGCCACCCTGCTGCAGACATTATAAAATCAATAACTGTTCATCAGGCAATTTCCATAGTGACAACCATGGTGGTCCTAAAACTGAGATCAGTAGGCAAGAGGTGACTTTAAAGATTTGTTGTCTTTTTATGAAAAATTCTGAAGACTAAGTTCAGACTTATCTGCACGCAAGAATTGACCCAGAAGACAGGTAGCTTTAAGAGCAAAACTGTTTGATGAAGGTGAAAATTAAGATACATTTTTTTGAGATACTCTCTTAGTTCTGGAAGCCTTAATGCACTGACTGTCCATATCCTGTTTCACAAGTGATGAGGGCACAGAGATATTTTTTCTATCTATGTACAATTTCTGCTATCTGAGCTTGAACAACTCCCTCTAGGTGTTAAAAGTCTAATGATAGAAGGTTATCTTGCCTATATAAAGCACAGAGAGAAACAATTTCAGTATAGACTAAAAATATCTAGAGATTGGAAATGTTGGGTATTCCCTCCTACATATTTTTTTAAAAAAAGAAAAACAACACCAAAACCATATACAAAAAATGAAAATCCTAAAATTTCATTTTGAGACCACCAAAAGCTCACTTTATTTCAGTGTTTCCACATGCTTTCAAGAGCCTTCAGAAACCACAGCAGTGAACCAGAAATGTGAAGCTTCCCAAAATACTCTGCGGTCAGGGAACATACTAAGTGCTGGATAAGTCGTCAGTGTCCCAGGGGAGGAAATTTGCCCGACAGGTTTCCAACGATACCAAGAAGCCAGGAAGCCTGTGTGTGCTGCCAGCCCAACAGGGAGGATGGATCAGGAGCAGTCTCTCTCATATTTTCAGTTGGGATGTTTTAATTCTACGGCAAGTGAATTTTCTCTGGGAAAATGACTGTGATGGCAAGTTCTTAGACCAACGTTCTGCTCTCATCTGAAATGCTTCCTTGAATAGTATGGACAGTGAGCAAAATCCTGGAGGCTTGGATCACTCAGGCTGATAAGGACAGAAGGGATGGGCTTCCACAGACCAGAAAAAATAACAAAATACACTGAAATATGTCAACTACCAGGCACCAAGGAAACACAGACACCTTCCCCTTTAGGAGAGTGTGGAGTGCCAGCATAGCTACTAAATTAGGTTTCAAAGATGTGAACAGTGTTTAACAGCCTGCTGCCTCATGTATTGTGTGCACAAGGCTTCACATAATGTTGCACCCTGCAGAACTGCTGACTGGATTCTGACATGCCTGGCTTGCAGCAAGGGAACTTGTGGATTAATATTATCAAAAATTCATACATAATTCAGCAATTGTTTTTGACCAGGGTCCCAAGCCTGATGCAGTATACAAAACCTTTCTTTGGCCAAAACAATTACAGATTTCCAAGTAAGCTTCCAGTTGCTGAAGGGGGAAAGAGAAGTGTGACAAAAGCCTGTTCTGTATAAAATGGACTTCTACTGCCAACTGACATTGCTTGTCTCTGTAAAGAGTGGTTAAGAGGAGCTGAACAGAGGTGCTGATCAATATGTCATAAGTACAGTACATACAAACACTTTTCATATGTGGTTTGGTTAGAAAGTATTGCAGAGTGAATTTCCAATTCACAAAGGACTTCTGTTTAGCAGATCTTCAGGTCAGCAAGTAGTAATTTTGCAAGATTTCAGAATCATTGCATCTATCAGCTGTTGTAACAAACCCAGAGCAATCTTGAAACTGAGTTAATCTTTTTAACCAGATATTTCACAAGTTTAAGTTTTAATCTTAGAGATCTTCCTACCAACTATGTAGCACTCCAGCTTAACATGGTCCATATCTTGAACACCGCCCCTTCAGCTTAATTTGACATAGGCATATACCATAGGGTGTGAATACCATGTGTCATGCCAGTTACTATGTTACAGCAACTGGTAGTTTAAGTTTGCTGCTAAAGACACAAAGCGAGAAAATCTTGTGCAGACATTCGTTTTAGGTGCTGTGTTTTGGTGACTTAGAAAAACAGAACTGTGGATTTGCACGGATACCAGCTACGCTGCTCTGTGCTTACATTTCTTTTCTGGAAAACTGTAAGTCATTGCTCCCTTAGGAAAGCTAAAAAATGATGTAACCAAGAAGTACACGGCTGTGTATTTGCCTTACCTGAGAGAGAACATGGAAGCAAGGCAAGCCTCTGGATACAAAACATACCACATACCACTCCCAACCGAAGTCAACAGCACTATTCCTTCAGCATAAATTATGCTGGAAATAAAATGAGAATTTACTACTTTTCCAGTTTCTATACACTGAGAAGTGATATGGAGTATGAAACATTGCTTCTCAGGTAAAGCAGCAGCCCTCACCTCTGACTTTATACAACAGTCACAAATGAAATATAATTGCTGGCAAGAGAGAAATAAAAAATGAAGCAGTGGGTTAAGCATGAAACTGCAAGCAGGCACGCAGACAGGGAACCAAAGGCAAGTAGTCTTTTCACATCAATTAGCTTGTTTTTCTGAGCTAACTTACCACAATTGAAATCACATACATCAACAACTTAAAATACAAAGAGAAGGCAAATCTTTTTGGTAGGCTACTGCTACTGATTTTGATTTGAGCCAGGCATGTAGTATCAATATCAGGCTCAGACACTCTAATCCAAGTAAACTTTAAGTTCCTCATATTCATTATGCTTTAAATACCTTTTTTTTTCCCATAACTTCTGTTTCCCAATAAGGCTGGAGCATTAAAATGTCACACTCAGGTATTTTACAATATCACTGTGAATTCCCAACGTATGCTTAATCCTGTTTCCTGAGGAACTCTGTGCTTTCTCATTTTCAAGACACCAACAACTTACAAATTCTGGTAGATGGTATGGCTGAGAGCACATCATGAGGGCAGATCAGGACAGTTTTTTCTCTCCTCACCGATGCAGGGCTGTATGTCCACCTGCACTATGCAATCACATGAGGCTGACAAGACAATTTCAGAAGTGATCTAAAATGGTAAAAGCAAATGGTATGCCTCTCCATACAGCCTTCCTCCACCGGCCAAATTAGTGAATCTTGTACGCCTGGATTCTGACCACCTTAACTGTACTGCTGAAGATTTCCCATGCCATACACATTGACCTCTTCAGTTACAAAATGCTCTAAGAGTACGTGGAAAAGCATTTCTCATGTAGAGAAGCACTTTCTTTTCACCTTTCATTTTTTATACATGTTTTGCTTTCAGAAGTAACTCTTCAGCTTCCATGTGATCTTTGCTATGACTTGATTCACTGTGCAGCTGAAAAATAAGACTACAATCCTGTGTATACCTACATCTGTAACTGGGTTTAGTCCTAGATCCTAGCCTTTGTTATTCTTTGGAGCCCTAGGAGCAGGAGATGACATTGCTCAGAACAAAACTATGGATTCTGAACTCACAGAAACTGAAAGTCCTGCTCTTGAATGAAATTTTTAGAACCCATCTCTGAAAACTAAATGCCAACTGGAAACCTGGCCAGAATATGAAGACTAGGTAGCACTGTCCATCTCTAGCCACTTTTTTCAGCATCTCACACTACCCTGTATAATTAGCAAGTCAATTAATATGTACCTTGTAGGTGGTTTGTGTATGTTTTAGGACAGGTCTGCTTGGAAGACAGTGGTTTGCAATTGATGTTTTAATTCCGAAATATTTTTAGTCCATCTTTTACCTGAAAGTTTACATATTAAACCCAGTTTAAAATGCACATTGTCCTTTAACAATGGAACTCAATATAAGTCACTCTCCTCCCTTTATCTGTTCAGTGCAATGGTACAGCTAGAGAGAAATGTAATTAATGAAGACAACCAAAGTGTTTTCAGTCTTTCCTCTTCACAATATAATAAAAATTATATTAATGTAGTGGTTTTGTTAAATGAAAATCAAGCCAACCTAGGCCTGTAAACTTTACTTCACAGCAAAGAAATCCTTATTATCAGTCCCTAGCTGCTGTTGCAATTCTTTCAGATAAGTTTTATTGCTGCAATACATATTCTCTGCCTGATACTAGATTTCTGTCTTGTTTATGGAATTTAAATGGTGAATTAGACTAAATTCTTCACCCTGCCTCCTTCCATAAATAGAGAACCTAGACAGATGCCTTGATGGAAAGAAAACCAAATAGAAATAAAAGCCTTAACAGTTTCAAATTAAAATTCACTAAACAGCCACATTCATATGAGATATCAAATTCCCTGCTGACCTCTCCTGAAGCTGCTGTGGGAGCAAGAACAAAGAAATGTGGTCGGGCAGCTGCAAGCATGATGTTATCCTCAGTCTGGGGTCCTTCAAGCCGTAAGAATGAAGCACCAGAACTGTAGTTCTGCAAACTTCAGAGTATCTGGGTGAAGGTAGTCCTCAGCTGTCCTGAAGGATGATCCCTGAAGTCTTAGTTACACTCAGGTAACTGATTTGGTTGATGAGAAAATGAACATGAGCCGGCAGACTGCGCTTGCAGCCCAGAAAGCCAACTGTATCCTGGGCTGCCTCAAAAGGAGCGTAACCAGCAGGTCAAAGGAGGTGATCCTGCCCCTCTACTCTGCTCCTGTGAGACCTCACTTGGAGTATTGTGTGCAGTTCTGGTGTCCTCAACATAAAAACTGTTGGAACAAGTGTAGTTCGGTGTCCTCAACATACAAGCTGTTGGAACAAGTCCAGATGAGGGCCACGAGGATGATCAGGGAACTGGAGCACCTCCCATATGAAGATAGAATAAGAAAGTTGGGCCTGTTCAGCCTGGAAGATGCATGGAGACCTCATAGCAGCCTTCCAGGATCTGGAGGGGGCCTATAGGGATGCTGGGGAGGTTCTCTTCATTAGGGACTGTAGTGAGAGGACAAGGGGTAATGGGTTCAAACTTAAACAGGGGAGGTTTAGATTGGATATGAGGACGAAATTCTTTAGTGTAAGGGTGGTGAGGCACTGGAATGGGTTGCCCAGGGAAGTTGTGAATGCTCCATCCCTGGAGGTGCTCAAGACCAGGTTGGACAGAGCCTTGGGTGACATGGTTTAGTGAGAGGTGTCCCTGACCTTGGCATGGGGGTTGGAACTAGATGATCTTAAGGTCTTTTCCAACACTAACTATTCTATGATTCTGTGATTCTAACTGTGGTCTGCATTCCCCCCAGCCATCACCATCAACAACTGAACCCTGGCACTGAGGGACAGGTATACAGTGGCCACTGCTGTCTGCTGTGAGGGGGAGGAAGGGGCAGGTTGGCTGAACTGGCTGCCTTGGTGGCTGGAGGAAGAGGAAAGAAAATGACTTTTTCAGCACCTGCCCTCCACAACACTTTTCCACCTGGAAATCCCTACCCTCCACAACACTTTGTCATGGGGAGGCAATGCGAACTCTGAAGAGCTGATGCTGTGATATTGGCCTCGTTCTCAGGAAGGCAAAATCCAGTTTTATTTCCATAGCTTTGTAGACTTGAGTCCACACAGGCTTTTAAACCCACCGGTGCAAAGTCTATCTTTTCCTCCCAGCATATCTCTCTTATTTCAGCAGCAGAAACTAAGCCCTTTCAGCAGCCCTGTGCCAGGCACCAAAACACACTCAGCTTCCACTTTCTTCACAGTTTTAGGGCTCCTTCAAAAGATATGTTACAGCATCAAAAGGCGGCACAAACACATCAGGTTTTAAAGCCAGCAAATGTAAAAGTTCAAACCCCATCCAAATAATAGTATCATTGACTACTCTTAGTGTCTTCTAAATATACTGTAACCTCACACAAACTCCAAGGCCTTGTATGAAACAAAGGAAATAATATTTAGAAGATACAGAAAAGTCATCACTGGCTCACACAGGAAGACTACATCTTATGAGTAAATCCAGCACTGAAAGGAGCACGTTAACTCCATACCAGCGTCTAAAACTGCAATATCCAACAGGCAAGCATCTCTTTCTCTTTCCTCACTCGTTTGCTGACTCCCAGTGAAGGTGCACCTCCAGTGAGCCTTTCCTGTTCCTGGCCAGCTCTCGTGCTCCACACCCTAACAAAGCTCACATCTCAAATGTTTTCAATGTATGGAATAGCTAAAGGGCAGAACCTTAACTTTGTTTTCTCTCTTTCCAAACAAGAAGTGCTTCTGATGAAAAAGCATTCTCAGTACAGGCCCAGCAGTAAATGGACGCACTGATTAAAATCCATGCCAAGGGGATTCAATCAAACTGGCCTGAAATGTCATTCCCCTCTTAAAGAGTTTATTCCTACTTAAGCAAGCAATTCTGAAATGCATGCAGTGACTCCTAGGGTGCCACAGGAAGAAAACAGGTAGATATTTTTATACAATGGAGCCTTCTTCCACGTCCTACATTTCAGAAGGGTAGGGGCAGGGAGTGCCTGCCTTTCCCAAGGGTTTCTCCCCATCTGGTAGACAGTTTATGTAAATAAAGTCACGCTGTGGCTGTCCACTTGTTCAAATGGGAGCAGACAGCATCTTTCCCCACAACATTTTGGGCCCTAGGGCTTATATTTAAAGCCAGAATAACTCTACTGAGTTCAGTGCAGTTACACTAACATTAAAACGAAGGAGTCAGAATCTTTGAATCCTCCAGCCTTGCTAGTGTTATTTTATTTATTCAGCTCATCTTTCCAGAAAACATCCAATTTAGATAATAGCTAGTGGGAGAAGCAATCCCCTTTAGGGATCAGCAGTGGTTGTTATATGATTTCTTAACAACTACCTTCTCAGCAGCAAAAAAGTCTGCTACAGAACTGGTACTTTTGTAGCATATGAGAATACAGGTTCCAGAACTAGTTAGAACTATTAGAGATGAGAAAAAAAAAACAGAATATTCAAAAAGCAAGACTATAATTTGTAACAAATGCACAGTTTACTTGGCCTCTTTTTCTCTTAGATTGTGCTTTTTGGCCACAAAAGACCAGGAGACATAGTGCACTGTGATGGACTCCCAATCTAAAACAGGGGCTGAGGAATGCTCTTCATGTAATAATTTACTGCTGGTTACACTGGGCTGCTTGGTATGATGAAGCTGTAGCACTGTTTTTACCAAACATGGCTGCTGGCACAGAAGTCCTAGCAATCCTTACAGTTTTACCTATCAATGGTACTGCCTTGCATGACACAACTCAGTGTCTCGATGCCAACAAAGATTTTTACAATTAGAACAATTTCACAATTTCTTCTTTCTCTGAGATTTGTTTAGACTGCACTATTTTCATGACAAACATCTATTAACATAAGTTCACTGCATTCCTTAAAAATAGATAGGAAAGGAACACAGATTTTTCAAATTAAAACCAAAAGAAATACTTTAATGTTATTTTCCAAGATTTAAATTTAAATGTAGAGGGCACATCTAGTGCTTTATATGACATCTGGAATGCGTACAGAAACATGCTCAAATTTCAAGCAACTACGATTTGTAGTTCTAATAGTGACGAAAAAAGTCCAAACATTTTAGGGCCACTGGAAACGGTTAATAACATCAATCAGTGCAATTAAATCTGATTGGACTCCTCAGCCTCCTGGTATTACATGTATACCCATGAATAAGAAGGTCAGAGTGGGATCTTGCAGCTTTTCATCACTTAGTGGTGACGAACTGCCCTGCTTAGAGTACTATTCTGACGGCAGTGGTGTGGGGTGATTGAGGGTTATATATCTCCACACATAGAGTTAATGATTCAGTAGGTGGTTTTCTATTAACTGTTCCACCCATGAAACAGAAAAAACAAAGCGAATTTAACCAGTCTTCTTTTATGATAGAATTTTCCACTAAAAATCAGAAAAGGAATCAAACTAAACCTCTCTGAATAACATTTATTAGAAACTCTGACATTTCTCATTAGCTACTTTGTCATTAATTCACTTCTCTTTATTTCTGTGAGCCTAAATTGCAGTGCACTTTTTGACAGCAGTCAGGAAATCTAAGACATGTGCCAGGAGCACTTTTGTAGAGCAAGCTATCCAGCCGCCTGAGGTCAGTTTTGTGGGTCTGTCTGGTTCTGCTGTTCACACAGACCCAACACTCCTCCATAACTTCATCTAAAGACCAGCTTTGGCTGCTGCCCACATTTCAGGCCACAGTAGAAACATCTTAAAGAAATAATGCTTCTTGGGTTTGACTCAGAATTTTAACAAGAACCTTCAGTTTGGAGGCTGCCAAGTGCAGGTAATAAATTCATTTCCCATATTTATTAGTTCTGTTTGCTATGTGTGGTATTGATACCCTTCCTTTTTTAGGACTGTGTTTTAAATCACTGTCAAATACTTCTGAAGAGTCTTTATTGTATTTTATCTTCTGACTGCACAAGCAAAACAATTTCCTACTGATAGCTAATGTAATATCAACCAGCCTTCACTACTCATACTGGTACTGCATATCACGATACTGGATGCAGTGACACAGGACAGCAGACAATGATACACTGTAACTGACAGAAAGGAGAGTGTATTTCTCAGCGTATCACAGTCATCTCCACACCGAAGAATACAAACAGCAACACCTGCAGATTAGTCTCAGTCCTCCTTAGGTGTTCAGCTCTGACAGAGCTTTAAGAACAAAGGAAATTTACCCTTTACAGTTACTACTTGTCTATTTATTAATTTTCTTGTCCAAAAATCACAGTATCATTCCTTATTCTCAGTAGTGGAGTAGACCATACATGCTAGAACACATTGTGCTAGACAGTCAAATTTTAATGGAGAGATAGCTGCTCTCCAAAAGAAGTTATAGTACCAAAGAAGGAAGCTATTTTCAACAGAAAATAAATCCAGCATTGTTCAGAGAAGATGTTATATTCAATGAATGGGTTTTTCTCTTGCTCTTTTTTTTGCTTTTGTTTATGGTGTTTTTTTGAGATTCACCATTTATGGACTGAGGTCTATGTATATAATCCCAGCTCTCTGAAAGTCTGAAGAGGAGACCGAGGCAGCTGTATCTGCATTATTCTAACTTAGTATGCACACTGTTCAATAGTGGCTGTAGCTTCTGAATCAATTGATTTTATCTCCCACCCTAAAGCAAGCTTCTTACAGCTGACAGTTTGTACCAGACTTACTCCAGTGTCAAACAGGCTAAAGTAAGCACCGATATATACCAGTGGTGAAGGCACTACTCTCGTGCATCAGAACTCTCAAGCCTCATATGATTTTAGTTTACCCATCTGTAAAATGAAAATAACAACACTTTCCTGTTTTATTCAAATGCTGCTGAGATGTTAGGAGATGTGATGATAGAAGGCAATCAATTACTCTGGTAAAAGCAAGGCCACATAATTATCTTGGTCAAGAATAAGGTGTTTTGCCCCCAGGGTATACATGAGCATAAACTACAAACTGGAAGCAATGCTTGGAGTTTTCAAAATGTTAATTAGATTGTAAGAGAGAAATCATAAGAGCAAAAACCAACACCAATGTAACTACCCTATTTCTGCAATTAACTCCTCTCTTCAGAAGGCAGGAAAACATGGGTAGTACTTAGCAGTAACCCAGAATTCAGCTCACATGCACCACTTTCTAAAATGATTTAAAAGGAAACCAAGGACTATTGCATAAAAAGAAAAATTCTGACAATAAGGAATTGATTTCATCTGGAAAATCAGTCAGCAAAGTAAAAAGGAACTAGAAAAATTAAAAGATTCTTATAAAAACTACAAGAAAAATTAAAAGCATACACAGGAGAGACATTATTCACGACAAAGACAAGATAGATGAATATGCCAACAGGAACCTTATGAAATTCCAGACACAAATGCAAAGAGTGCCCAGCCCTGAAGAAAAAGATCTGGGTGTCCTGGTCAACAGATGGATCAAAGCCTGGAGCGGACTCGTCTGACCCCAGAGCTGATCCCATTTTCAACAGGAGTTTGAACTAGAGACCTCCTATGGCCCCTTCCAACCTGAATTACTTTGAATTTCCTCTATGAACCACTCAAACAAAGAAAATCTGGCTAGCAACTCATTATCTATTTATGCAGTCTCCTTGGCCTAGCACAATACCGTCCTACCAATAAACACTGAAAGATACTATTTGGGGAATGCCCAGAGGCTGCTGATAATTCAAGTCATCACACGGACTATATGTGCAATATACTCTGGGTATATTATACCTTCAAGTACACATTAACTCATGCGTATCACATCCATATCTACAGTATCATGACAGTAATGATGATTTTGCAAAGACCTTTGGACTCACAGGGATATTATTAAAAATCTTATCAAGATCCTTAGCTCTAACACAGCCCAGCCTTAC
The DNA here is from genome assembly GCA_024733675.1 of Psilopsiagon aymara. NCBI lineage: Eukaryota > Metazoa > Chordata > Aves > Psittaciformes > Psittacidae > Psilopsiagon > Psilopsiagon aymara. The sequence goes on along the minus strand of JANRGW010000062.1, from coordinate 271 downwards.
TGACATCTTAACTGCCTCCTAATAAGAAAATCTCCTAATGCAAACTTGCATTAGTCTTTGTGCCTTCTCTGAAAAGCTTAAAAAAGAACTATAAGAAATTCACGCAGGTGTCGTGGTTTAAGCCATAAATCAACCACGCAGTTTGTTCGCTCACTTCCCCCTTTTTCTTTCCTCTGCTCCTGGAGGGATGGGAAGGAGAATCGAAAGAATGCAACTCCCACAGGATGAGATAAGAACAGTTTAATAACTAAGGTATAACACAAACCACTAC
>JANRGW010000061.1:5225-26151 GCA_024733675.1 Psilopsiagon aymara | reverse complement strand
TCCAGGAGCAGAGGGAAGAAAAAGGGGGAAGTGAGTGAACAAACTGCGTGGCTGATTTATGGTTTAAACCACAACACTTGCTAAAAATATAGGCAGATTGCAGCACATAAACTTCTTTTATATAATTTATTTTTAAAGAAGACTTATTCCAGTGAAGAAAACACAGTTTTGGGAGTTTCAACATTTAATATTGTATAATATTTCAGCGAGGTGCTCTTAAATTGTATTTGGAGATCAGAGCTCTCCCCCTGTCTATGAATCAACAAAGGAACTTCCGATAACAGTATTCGGTACAGAACATTCTAAGTATTCCAACTTGGGAAGCTATAGCAAGAACAGTGTAGCTATTTGATTGGTAGTTACATTTCCAAAGAAAAATAGTTGTTCCATGTTTAGTTTCTGTCAGTGGCATCTCTATTAGCTTCATTTATAAACTTTCCATTATGTAAAACCAGGATATAATGGAAACCCAAGCCATGACTGCAAAACAGAACATGTCTGCTCTCCTGTTGCTGCTGGCTCTGAACATCTAAGAAATAACCTATGGGAAATAGGAGAAAATACAGTGTCTAAGCAACAAGATCTGGCATGAGGGTTGCTAAAAGTCTGGTGGTTGAGATTTGTTTTGACAGAGTAAAAAAATGCCCCATTTATATTGTCCAGAGCATAACAAAAATTAATAAATTTATTGATTTTAAAACTAAGAAACACTTGAGTTTATCTAGAAGCTACAACTGTCACTTTCTGGTACATCTCTCTGACAAGAAAGTCATATCTAAGAGCAAACTTTTGAGAACTGTTCTTTTCAATGGTACATAACTGCACCAGTTGTGCTATTCTTCCCTATTCCTCATAGGTCTCATTTTCAGAAAGAGAAGCCTTTCTAGTGAGGATAATAACAAATGGAGAGCTGTTCTGGTGCACTGTCAGAAATGTCTCTCCTCAGCTTGGAGAAACTTTCTGAAACAGTTTCTATTTGTCTAACATGGAAAAAAACCCACATAATGGGACACGGGACACAGGACACAGCCTAATTGTGCTCAGCAAGCATAGCCAGCAGCTCTTGCTCTATGCCTTGACTGCTCAGTTCATCTAAACTGTAGTATCGATGAGCAATCTTCTTATCTGTGACAGCCACCACTCGAAGCCCATGAGTATCTTCTCCCAGTTGACACCCTATTGCTGATGAAACCACCATTTCCAGTCCTTTGTAGGAACCTCCAGCATTCCTGTGGTAATGTCCAGAAAATACAGCTTTAACACCTGTTTAACAGAAAAAAAAAAGAACAAAAAAGAAAGAGCATTTAGTTAGTAGTTGCAAGAGTAAAATGTGTTTCCAGTACAAGACACTGCTGAGGGTATATGCTGGGCTTTATACAGCTGCTGGGCTTGTGGGGAAGGTTCCATAGCAAGTACAGCTACAGGTGTCTTGTTTACCTTCAGTCTTTAATGATTCAGAAAGCACAAAATTAGAAGCATACCACTTACCTCAACTTGCACTTTAAAGAAATTATTAATGTTAATAGTAAATAATAGTAAATAATTCCAATAATAATACATGATAAATAGTGTGTAAAACCTTTATTCTGCTCCAGTAGCTCTTTCTAGGGTTACTGAACTCCAATTTCTTCTGTTTTTACTGCAAGGTGTCTTTGTTGTCTTGCTACTTCTTTGGCTGGAAAGAAGGAACAGTCTAGAGGAAGCTGATTAAAACCAGAAAAAAAACCATTCAGTAATAGATAACTGCCTAAAGGATAATGGTACCAAAACACGAGTTGAAAGCCAAGGATTGTGGAGCTGTATTTGTCAATTAACATTGAGAAAAATCCCTAAGGAAAGCTTAAAGCTGTTTATCCAAGGTCAGTGACCTTAAAAAAAAAGGGGGGGGGGAGGGGAGAAGGAGCAGAAAAAAAGGCAAAACAAATGAAAAGAGTAAGATTGAGAAGATAATTTATCATCTTTTCTCAAAGACAGTGGGGGGTTACCACAGACAGAAGAGAGCCAGGTATATCAAAGAAACCTAATAAGGGGAAAGAGGCTGAGAATAATAAGAGTGGAAGAAAGACGAGAGCAGCAGAAAAGGAAAGGCTGACCACCTGCAAGAGCTGTCAGGCTTGGTAATGGCATGCAGGAACATTTACTTAGTATGGGGTACAAACAGGGCATGTGTGTTCTGATTTCTTCTGTATTTTTAATGACTCATTTAATGTTTCACTTTTCTAAATAGACTCTTTAGATTTTGGGCTGTATTGAGTAAGAAAAATCACTCTATTATAAACTTGAAAAAACACATTCGGTCTATTGCAGGAGTCAACAATGTGCTACACTGAAAAATTCTGGATGGGTCACGTACAAGCATCATCCAAGCTTTGTCAGTAGAAGAAAAGCTGAATGCCAAACAGCAGCAGGCAGAGAGGACAAAAATACTTCACAGTTAAGCTTTATAATGTACTTTGAAATCCTTGGCTGAATCTGGTCTAACTGATAAGTTAAGCAAATGGTTAAAGAAAGTCCAACCATTCTTTCCCAGAATATGGTATTTAAAAACCAAATTAATTAGGTTTGCAAATGCTGATTTTGACCACCTTCTAAAGATGAACCATATGACAGGTCTACTCTCCTGCCATGAGCTACAATCCTGCCGTAGCTCCTCAGAAGCTATGAGATTTTTGCAGATTTGGAAACAATTTAAGTTGAAATGAAATGGTGTCATCCTCAACTCCAAACCAGCAGTTTCTGCTTTTTGTTTATTCTGCATTGCAAACATAAAAAAAATCAATGGATACAAGCTGTAATCACTAGCTGGATGGCCCTTCTGATTGTCATTACAGGTCAAATTCATGCTACCAAATCACTTATTTTCCCCTCCCCATCTGTTGTTTTATAATTTTTAATAAAATGTTTTATTACTACAAAATAATGAAACCTTGTTTAGTCTCATGAGTCAAGAATGTAAACAAACAGTAATTTTGATGCTAAGTACTTATCTTTCCTGTCAAGGTTTGGAAAACAGGTGAGAACCTAGCTCCCCTCTAAAACATGCTGTCCCAGACAAGCATTTCATTTCCAGTTACACCAGCATCCTTCACCATTTAGCCACTCTGTGCACTGGTAACAGAGGCAGCTGAGCATCACCCCCAACAGCACTTGTGGTTTGGCAAAAAATAGTTCATCAGCTTTGTTGCTAATTTAAGATGATGCATATTTTATTTTGAATGAAAATGTGGAGTTAGTATAAATAGCTAATTCTACAAACAGGTTTGGGGATAAATTTTTGGCATGCTCAGTCCAAGATCCTTGGATTTCAGACTACTACAGCTTCCTGAGGCTGCATCAAATGCTATTTTATACTGTTGTGAAACACAAAAATTACCGACCAGATGGCTGAAAAGACTAGGAATTTTGTTGTTCATCATCAAGTGCAAAGCATGCAAATTGATTTTATATTCTGTTCCAGGTGTTTAGATCTAGTGTTGATTTATGGTGTTACAAATGAAAATTCAAAAGTTTTCAAACACACTTAAAGGATTTAGGTGTAATTTGTTTATTGAAATGCAACAGGTTGTGCACTCCTTAACCATAATGATACTTGGATGGTCCTACCAAGTATCCAAAATACCTTAATTACTATGAAGTGACTCAAAACCCACAGTGAGTATTCCTGACAACTACAACTAGGTGGCCAGCAGATGCTGTACTGTGCCATACATCATTTGTGTTTCTGTTGTCAATAAGCTAACAAGCAGAGGTCTAAAAACATGCTTCTTCCTGAGGAGGACAGCACTGAAGAGTAAAGCTCAGCACATATGGGGACACATGCCAGCTGCTGGGGACATGTGCCAGCTGCTAGGGGCAATGAGAGGTGCTCCTTGCACACAGCAAAGGTCTGGCTTACCACCTCAGCCTAAAAGCTGTCCTTAAATAGGCAGCATTGATAATGACCTTTCCCACCACTGTTTTATCATTACATATACAGATACACAGGAATGGACACTGTGATGACAGCACCAAACTTCATTTTCTATTTTTCATACATTCCAGCAATCTACCATTCCATGCTTAACACGAAAGGTAACACATGCTTAGCTCTGTTCAAGTGATAGGCCAGAGAATGCTGTAATTTGTAAGATAGATACTATAACCTTAAATGACATTAAAAAAAAAACCAGCAGCAACAACTCATGTTGCCTTCAGACAGCAGAAATTCTGGAAAAGCGCAGAAGCAATTTAAAGGCAGACTGGTTAGGCACACACAATAGCTTCACAAGGAAATCCTTCTTTCTCTAGCCAGAAAAAAACTCAACCTTTTTTTTCCCTGCAGTAGATTTAGGCCTCTTTCACAGTGATTAAATGAAAAAGTGCACAGAAAAGCATGTCTTAACAGAGCTGGCTACATCAATCCTTTGCTTTTATAGAAGTGATTTCAAGACTGATATAGCACACATAAAATAGGCTCAAAGTATAGTTAAAAATTAAGCAGCTTGGAAAGCAGAATATAAATTATTCTGCTGTATGCCTGGTGAAAGCTACATGGGCTTTCATATTTCAAAATCTGAACCCTCCTCTAACAGCAAACGTCTCAAGGTGGAAAACAGAGAATGAAGTTACCTTTATGTTGAATACTAGTCAACTAGGCACTGTCAGCTAGAACTTGTCTGTTACTCTATTTTAGTTTATCACCCTAATTCTCTTGCTCAGTGTAACCTGCTCTCTCTGGTGTAGTTACACTTGTAAGGAAGTCATTGTAACAACTCTGAGAGCTTGCTCTGACTCAGCTGCAGGAACCTATCAAAACGATTTGTGTTGCTTTGTGGTTGGGAGAAACCCAATCAGAATACCTTAAAAGGCAGCGTAAGAATATAAAAGTCCTGTGATGCAACAGACTCTTTACAGATATTCTGTACTTACTAGATATTATTTGAGTCCTTAAAATCGTAGTATAAAGATGGCAGAGTCAGTCTGAGAGCAAGCAGACATTTCTCAACTCCCACCATATTGCAGCTTATTACAGTGACTAGTGTGACATACTTCAAGCAGCAGAACCATAGAATCACAGAATAGTTAGGGCTGGAAGGGACCTTAAGATCATCTAGTTCAAACCTCCTGCCATGGCCAGGTACACCTTCCACTAGACCATGTCTCCCAAGAGTCCATCCAACCTGATCTTTTACACTGCCAGGGATGGAGTATTCACAGCTTCTTTGGGCATCCTGTGCCAATGCCTCACCACCCTCACAGGGGAGAACTTGTTTCTTATATCTAACCTAAACTTCCCCTGTTTATGTTTGAATCCATTACCCCCTGTTCTATCACTACAGTCCATAATGAAGAATCTCACTCCAGCATCCTTGTGGTAGGCCCCCTTCAGATACTGGAAGGCTGCTATAAGGCCCTCATGAAGCTCTTCTCTAGGCTGAAAAGCCTTGAAGTTTCTCAGCCTGTCTTCATACAGGAGGTGTTCCAGCCCCTTTATCATCCTTGTGGCCTCCTCTGACTTGCTTCAACAGCTCCATGTCCTTCTTATGTTGGGGACACCAGAAATGTACACAATACTCCAACTTGCACACCTATCCAAACCAGAGGCTGACCTTACCTCCTCCACCCCCCAACCTTTCTGCAATGATATTTGGAGCTGTTTATGTGGTGGTTGGGCATTCTCTTCTCTTGCTTCCTAATACAGAGAGCAAAACTGAACACTGTGTCACCTTTACATATCTTCTACTTGTTAAAGTGAGACCCCTCTTGCCTTGTAGCGTTGTTAAAAGAGCAAGCCCTGATGTAGAGGATGCTGAGCAGATGAGGCTGCTTACTGCAGCCTCTGAGTTAAGGCATTTGTGCGGAGTTTGGGAGGACATAAGGCACAATAAGCTTAATGATACTTGTTTGCTTTCAGCTTAGAGATGCCTATAATGGATCCATGTTTCTGGCACTTTCCTGTCCTTCATGTACTTAACCTATAACCAATGGCCTCCAGCAGTGTTCTAGGTACTGCTCTCAGGCACACATCTAGCATGGACCTGACTGTATCTTGGTCCCTCCCAGCAGCATTAAGTAGAAGCTAAATGAAGGATCAACGACTGAACATCTGGGCAGCTGGTGTTTCACCTGCTTGACTACTGCATCAGCTGGGTCCATAAAATACCCTTAGCAGCTTCCAGTAAGGGATGGTGCTATTACAGGAACAAGTCCTTTTCAGTATTTTCCACTTTTTCCACAGTTAAGCAAAAAAGTTAGGAAAAAGTAACAATCATAAAACCACAGGGAGGTGTAAAGCCACATGACACACTTTTAAGGTAAATAGTGCTTTGTAAGAGAGATAAATGCTCGCCATCTTTTATCTATCTTCTCACCACTCAGAGAGTTTAACCTTTGGAATTAAAAGAACAGAAGCCTTTGTGTCATCCCGACATACAGTTTATGTGCAATTAGAAGGGCAGGGGTACAAAATTAACTCAGCAAATTTAGTTATGCTATAAGAAAACCAAAACCTACCCTTGCCTGAAAATTCAAGGGAAGTATTTGAGAAACCCATCTCAGACAGCAGGCAGACACCAGGAACAAAGTCTGGCCTGTGAATCATGCAGCCTTTTTTTCTTCCTAGGCAAATAATGCAACTTTGCCACAATTACATTTCATGTCTGCTAACTGCCTACACTCAAGAAGGTGTTTTGGTATGGAGCTGAAGTAAGCAATGCAAATAGGAGACCACAGAGAATGTGATTTAGAATCTCTTTTATCTCCTGTTGCCTATGGGAGGCAGATTCTGCCTAAACAATCTGGTGTTTATGGGTACTGTTTATCCAAATTCCCCCTTTCAGCATATGTATTGCCATTCAGATAACAATTACACTAGGCAGGTGTTCAGTGCTCAAATACCCATGCAGGTCTAGCTGCTCAGCACCAGCCTCCGATAGAATTTAGTATCTGCTTTAGATACCTCCTGGAAAAAATTTTGCCCATACTTCAGGTTTCAGGTACTCAGTGCTAGCATTAATTCTTGTTATTGCTGTGTAACGGTGTGTTACATCTTGAACAAAGAAACAAAAAGGTCAATGCTGTGTATTAACAGAAGTTTAACTGACGGGTTTTTTCTTCACTAGCACTTCTTTTTTTCACTCAACTGTATTCCACTCACTTTTGTTAGCCAGCATAAGAAGGAAATCTGAACCAGTCAATGCAATAATACTAAGATGACAAGCAGCCTATTTACTTTGCTCTTGCTTTTGATCTGAAACATAATCAGAATCTTAGAGATGTGTGCACTCAAATTTAATTTATTCATTTCAGATGTTTTTCTGAAGAAATGCTGTCAAGTTGCCAGCAACCCCACCGAACACCCACCTTTAAACTCTGTGAGGAAAGAGCAGTGTCCTGGCAGGCCTCACCTTAGAGCTGGCTTTAAGGTATCCTCAAGTCACTTCAATGCATCCAGCTATCCACAAAAAGGTACAGAGCCTTCCCACCACAAACAAAAAGGTAGAGAGCAGTGATTTGTGCTTAATCCCTGGTTTCTGAAATAGCAGTTGGGAAAAGCTTTAACATGAAAGCTGTATGAAATACTAAAAAGCTACTGTGAAAATACATGTCCAAAGGATGGCACCTTCACAAGCGTTCATTAGTTCATTTGTTGTGATATACACACTGGTTTGAATTTAAATGTGACCGCAGGCTTCACAGTATCCATTAACCAAAATGGAAAGGGAAATAACAAAGGGAAAAAAAAAGGATTAAAATCAGAACAAAGTAAACTGTGCAGACAGTTACTATTTAAAAAGATGCAACACAAACCTCATGCACTGTCTCTGTGATCATCATCTTCTGGTGTCAGGTCAGAAAGGCATGAACTGCCAAATTCATTTTTGATCAGAGCAGGACCAGAAGCCAGAGTCTCAGGATAGCACCAGGTCTTGCTTTGGCTGTTCTAAAACTGCACTTGGATCACAAAACCACCTAAACCCAACAAGCTTCAGGCCCATACGCCAAACATGAGTTCTCAGAATCAATTGATAAAAAAAAGGTTAAATACAGGAACTGATTCTGATTTTAGTAAACCAAAGATGTCCTCCTGGCATACAATTTACCACCATTTTCTGATCAAGCACAAAAAGTCCTTTTCAGTTCTAAACTGACAAAGCTGACTGCAAATAATTACAAGATTTACTGTTTCCAAAGAACTGATCATAACTCCTTTTCCCTGTAGAATAATGCATTTCTGCTAACGTATTAAGTACCTATTTTGGTACAAACTCCATGAGCTTAACACAGCCTATTTAGCACAAATAATTCATGACCAGAACAAGCAACCAAAACATGGATTGTTCAAGACTGACCTAAAGAGCTCTAATACATATATTGATAAGCCTTCAGACTCTTAATTAGCTTCACCATGAAATAAGTACTTTGGTTTTATGCTAATTCACACACTGCATTATGTCACTTCAGACTGTAAGACTACACACTGCCTTTGTCAAGTCAAGAGGTAAAGTGCTGAGGAGGGAATTTAATAACTCAAGTAATTCAGCATGCTACCCTAGATGCTATCTGCATATTCTTTCATAAGATGATTTTTTAAATGTCAACTGACTTCTCAAAACACTTCAAACAAGAATCATGTTTTAAATTGGATACCCTTTTCCAAGTCAAAACCAAGGTATGAACCCTTTGCTCATGGTTTCTACCACAAAGATTTCTCAACAGAAATTTCAGAAACACCTCTGAAGACTTCTTCCCCTCTCCTTTATTTCCAGTGTCCGCAGTCTAAAGCCAGCTCACCAAATTAAGTCATCGCAAGACCCCTGCCAGCTCATAATGATTTGCATCTTTCTCAGTTTAACATCTCTGGTAACATGGACAATTTTTACTGGCATTTCCCATTTTCTCCTGGTTCTCTCCATGTTTTGTGAACCAAAACAGCACACTACTAAAAGGAGGTTTTCTTACAGAGGTAGTGTAATGGATAATTGTTAACTGTATTGGTCTAAAAGGGAATGCTAAGCAAGCATCTGAGATTTGCTTCGGACGGTGATATGGTTTAGTGTGAGGTGTACCTGCCCATGGCAGGGGGGTTGGAACTTGCTGATCTTAAGGTCCTTTCCAACCCTAACTATTCTATGATTCTATAGAAAAGACTGATACAGAAAGGGATGATCAGGCCAGCCAGGCTTAGGAGCAACTGCATATATACAACCATCCCATCCTCAGAGCCTGCAGTAGGTCTCATTTAAAAGAGATCATTCTTTGTAATGATGACCATCTCACAGCACTTGAGTTTTCCAACACTCCAAAACAGAATAACGTTCTGAAAGAAGCTGAGTTCTATATGAAATATTCACCGCCTTTTTCACGCCTGATGATACTGAAAAATAATCTGAAAGAAAACTTTGGCTACGCCACTGGTGTTAGCATGCTGTTGGTTTTATTCCTAACAAGAATCAGATGAGAAAATAGTTCATTACCTGGAAAGAAACTGCATACTGAATATCATGCAGAAGGCAGGCTGTCTGCTAGCAGCATGAAACGAAAGTTATTTTACAGAATTCTAAAAGTGCAGCATCTTCTTCCCACAAATTGCAGTTCATCACTCAGAGAAACCCTTCTGAACAACAGTTCTGCAACACCAGGGAAAAGGGTCAGCATGATTTTGACATAATTGTACTGTAAGAGAACAAAGGCATTTAACTATGTCTCATGGATAATTCACCTGAGAGTGATTACCTCCCAGCCTTAGCTTTACTGTGCAGCTGCAGGCCCATAATCCCAACATGCTACTCTACTGCTCTTGTGGTCTGAAGTGTAGAAAAATGCAAGGATATGGAAGGTTGGGCATTTTTTTCAGCTCCATTTGGGGCAGGAAAGAGAGGGGACTGTGGCCTGCCTTCTCTACGTGGATCAACAGACAATCACGCCTTTCACAACCACAGCATTTTGGCCTCTTCAAGAAGTAGTTTATGTCTCCATTTTAAATGTGAAATACTAGCCATCTTTTTGCTTTATTAAACAGACAACAGTGAAACGTATCTGTTCTCCTAACACCTCAAAAAACATGACATTTGCCAGTTTGGTTCAAGACATACAAACTGAGCCCCAATCTCAAAGGAACTCCAGTTGCAATGATTACAGAAATCCAAATAGTTAAACCAGGATGGAAAATAATGCATCCACATTTATCCTGAAATATTAAAAAGAACTTCATAAGGAAACATCCACCTAGAAAACAATTCTCACACAATCAGATGACACTGGGCTGGAATTCAGACTTGAACTAGTTTAAATTCCAGAGGTGTCTGACTCCAGTTTCTATAACCACACTCACTTCCACTGTTTGCTTCCAAAACCCCCTGAGTCAGAAGAAGCTGTTTTCCAGCTCTAGCTCCAGAACCCCATTTGGAGGAAGGTTTGCTGTGTCCAAACTGTGACTGGCCTAGCCTCAGTTGGAAATCAGACTGTTCAATCTAGCACTATGGATAGTGTGAAAATGCAAGGAAAAAAATCACAAAATATAAAAATAAACCAAAGAAAAGCAGCAGATTTTCCAAATTAGGAAGAGAATGCCTGGAATAATCAGCAGAGGCAATCAGTAGCATGCTTTATTTAGACTGAGCCCTCAATTAAATAAATGCTTTTCTCAGGAAAAGCAAATGAGACTGTAAGAGAACAAAAAGGCTAAATTAATGCAGTATGAATGATATAATAAATATGTAATGGGTACAGTACAGACCTTGCTTCTGTCCCCATGAACTCTATAGAGATTTTTGGGAAAAAAAGTGGTTCTGACTGAGCAATGAAATCTATCACATGGTCCAGATTCTCCTGCTTTAAGTGCTGATTAATGAACTGGTTTTTACAGGAACTGCAGACATGAATCAGTGTTCACTGCATTTCATTTACAGATGTATGGCTCTCCCCACAGACTATAGGTGAAGCTCAAAGCAAACAAAAGGAGGTATTTCTTCCCAAAGCTGTGAAACTTGAAACTCCCCACCCACAGGCCACTGTGACAGCTGAGTTTTCAAAACCCAATTGAACAAATGTGTAAAAGAATCGCTACATCACACTATACATATAACATGATACATCAGCTCTCAAAAGAGAAATTGTTGGAGCTAGGAAGAGTACTTGAAAGAAATACCATCATGCACTTTACTGACTTGTGCTCTTCACAAGGGTTTGCCTAGTAGGAGAAGCAGGAGACTGGGCTATAGGGATTGTCATTCTAGCCTAGCTACTGCTTTTATATTAGGTGTTCAAGTTTAATGATTAAATTTGTTTTAAATTAGAACTGTGATTATCTAAAAGCCACCGTTTCACTTGCTCAAGACTGAAGAAAGGGGATATGCTGGCAAGAGCTAATCTTACACGTATTTGTCCCCAAAACTGCAGGATCTAGAAAGGAGCAGTAGTAGAGCCAAAACAGGAGCAAACAGGTGGAGATGCAGTTTTGTAAAGAAGTGAAATTGTACAGTGAAAAACCTGAGTGTTCCCAACACTCCAGTACCCTTTCAGAGTTTTAATAGGTATGAGAACAAAAGCAGTATCCAGGCACAAGGAGATGCTACTATGAGATGTGTGTATACCACACACATGTATGCGTAGATACGTATTTTTTAAAAGGCAATGTTTCTGACAAATAAAACCATTTAAGTCACATAGATTAACTGATCTTGAGTGCTTTCCCTGGAGTGTGAGGCATGGACTGCCTTTTCATTGTTTCCTTTCTCTTGCAGTAAACAGGTGCTTTCTGAAGTGCTCAACAGCATGGTTTGTTCAACAGTAATACGTGTGTATCACTCTCAGAACAACTTTGCACTCCAAAATGATGCTCTTTCAGCTTCCCTACAAGAGTATACATTAACCACAAGTCATTCATGCTGTACCATTTTTCTCCCCTGGGCAGGTAGTGTACATCATGTTTTCAAGACGCCAGTGCTACAAAGGAAATGATAATATTTACTAGTCTTTGTAAACAAAACCTCTCCTGTGGCATAGAATTGATTTTATCTCGTTGCAATTTGTGAGTTCTCACATCACCCCATCTGCCACTCAGGTGTTAGAGCAGCAAACAGATGTGAAAACATCAGTCACCGCACTGTTTACAGAACTGCTCAGTGCTCAGGCATTTCTCAGACCCTGCTCCCCAAAACCCCCCAATCATTCCCTATCAATAGAGTTCCAGTAGAAGGACAGCCCCACTTGTGTCGGGGATCAACACCCTCCATTTCCTAACCTCTTCAGTCAAACTTAAATGACAGCCCTTTAGAAGCTCTGTGTTATCCTACCTTCTTCCTCAGTTGTGTGAATGAAACAGAACAGAGTAATTGGAATTTACAGCGCATAGCACTGTAAGAATCTTGATAAAAATATCTCATTCACTGTTGTTTGCAAACATGATCCTGCAAACTTGTAGGATCAAAAAGAAGTTTTTATCGATGAAAACTACAGCTCTGTGGATAAAACAGATTTAAAAAATTTATCAAAGAAAAAAATACATTACAGATTATATTAAATAAATGCATTAAAGTCATTACAGATTATATTAAATAAATGCATCTTGCACTTGCTGAATCTCTGAAATAAATGTCTGTGTATCTACATACTAGATTACATTACATTACCTGGTGAACAGTCTTAAAACCTGTTTTGACACAGTGACATAGAAGATGCCAAATTTGGTCACTGCCTGTACCATGAGTGCACCATTTCAAGACTGAAAGAGGTTGATCTAAATCACTAAACTTGAGAGTATTTAGATTAAAATTACCTTAAATACTGACAAAGCAACGCATAAGCAAGCCATGAGATTACTCACTTGGTGTATGGCCTCTGGAAAAATCAAGGTCCCAATGGCAGGAAGAAAATATTACTCCCTTGTCAACCTTGATTACACGACAAATTCATGACACATAGCATATGTTGTCTGGTAAATTTTAGAAACAGCTTTCAGCACTCCGTGCTTTAATTTTGTATTCAAATATATCTCAGCTGTGGATGTTCAGAAAGCTGCTGCTCCCCTTAATACTACTCTCCTGTCATAAGATTTCTAAGAGGAGAATGTAGGTATCACAGTCTTTAATGAGTAAAGGTGTTAGAAGTTACAGCACCTACACTCACAAATGTAATGAAAAAATATGCCATTTAATAGTTAGGTTGCTATTTTTCCCTGTATGTGCAAATTAAGTGTTTTTAAGCACATCTGAAAAATTGCTTTGAAGACATTTAAATGACCTTTTGAATTAAAAAGAAAAGCTGAAGACTGCAGTGAATTTTGTTCCATATTTTGTATCTCTTACCCAGCAATTCTTTCTTGGACACATAATCTGTCAGCTAGACAGACCACCTATACTTGTCATTTCACATTGAAACAATTTTGTTGGTGGAAAACAAGCTGTTAATCTAGGTTTTATTCAACAGAGCTCTTAAACAAGGTCAGGCATTTGCTTAAATGTTTTAGTTCATTAGCATCGTGAAGAAACATTTACTACTATATTGTGTTAAGTAATATAATTTCAGTATGTTAGGCAAAAAGTCTTTTAAAGATTGTCTCTAGCACAAGAATACCCACACTTTTCTAGTCATTGAAAAAAAATCCTTTAACATCCTAAGAAAATTATTCAGGAATGGGATAGGTCAGAAAAAGTATGTTTCCTATTACATAAATGCCTTAATTTAAAACCTGATTTATCACTTCTGCTCATCAGAGAGACACGACATACAGCCCAGAGGTTTGGCTAGACCACTACCACTACTTTATTTTCCCCACAAAGCTATGAGCAAACTTGTCTATATCAGCACTATTAAATTCTTCAAAGGTGACTATGCATTTCACACAGCAGACTTGGGTAACTCCAGTAGAGCTCACAGCTCTTTCACAGTTCTTTCATGCAGGTCTTTTCTCTACTTTGCTTCTGCAAGTAGAGGAGACAGGTAACTGAGGCTAAACTTTCCGAAGTTATACAAGGACACTTTCAGAAACGTTATTTTCTCTTAAATGATAAACTACGTTCTAAACTGAGCTGATTTTCACTGTCACTGAAATCACTTTTTCAAAGACAATACTGGTTATAATGCATTGAAAGAAAAAATGGGCCAGGAGGATTCCTTAGACGCACAGCTTCTATGGCTTAACTCTGCAGAGTAGTAATACATATTTACAAGTGCCAGATTTCCAATTTATAAATATTTATCATAAGGACATGATTTTATCTTTAATTAGCCGAACTGTTAAGGACACTTCTAATGTGAGAAATGTAATTCAGTATTTTGTACCAGATGTAGCCTCTACAGCTAGTCTTTTATCTCTGCTTGTAATAAGCAGATACTTAAACCAAAACCATTATGTAATATCAAAGTGATTAGAAGAGAGTAACTACAGAAGATCTGGGCTCTGAATTTAAAGTAATAATTTTGTGAAGTTGCATACCTCACTTTAAAGCACCTGTGCAATACCACCTCACTGATCTGATTATTTCCTACATGCATCCATTTGAATTTCTTTATTCATGCAAAGACCTGAATTAATAGACTGTCCTTCCTTTCCCCTCCCTCTCTAAGCTAGACAGAGAATAAATTGAGAACTGGGATAATTCCAGGTCTGGTCCTGGGTAATCAACAACTGGAATATGATACCCGTCTGCTAACCCCTCAAACATGCATGTTTTACTGAAATTTTACATACAAAGCAGACCTTTATAGTGGTTGGAAACAGTGAGCAAGAGAGCAGAAGGAAGGAAGGAAGATTGGTGACAAGTCAGGGGAAGAAGAAGAGCAGCAGCCTAGTATGCTCTATTAGAAGGCCAGACTTACTTCTTTTTTCCAGGATAAACAGTTACACCAAATATCTAAATTAAGTGCTACAAGGGTTGGCCTTCCAAACTGCAAGTCATAATTAAGAAAGGCAAAGTATATTGGGATTTCATTAGCAATATTCTGTGTTTTAATCCCCTAACAATGTATGAAGTGAACTGCGGGAAAACCAGTTTAATGCCTGAAATACTGAAATAGGTTATTTGGCAAAGCAAAAGAGAATCAGAAAGTAAGTGATGTCACTGTGTATCCATGAATCTATGCTTCCATGATAACTGCCTGTTTGCAACCCACTGATGACATTCTGTGGTCTTACAAAGACCGCTCTTCAATTGAATGAGACAATGGAAACAGAGCACACCCGTTACTAAGGAAACTGAGCCAACTTTGATTCAGCTGATGTTTCTCCGCAGCCTGAGTTACACTGCTTTCTGAGTACATTTAATTAGCAAAATGTTAGATTATTGTATTGTATTACCTACTGACTCACTACATAAAATAGCCAGCAGAAGATCAATGTTTGAACATACTCATAAGGAAACAAATAATGTTATTTTAGGGATGGGACCAAGGGGCACAATGGGAAATGATGGAGGGGAGGTACAAACGAGATGTTGTCTCAGAAAGAAGTTTGGGATTTCTTCTGTAGACTTATCTTTGTCTCACTGGCTTCTCATCCCTCTTCTTTTTCCCCATCATTTAAAGCCTCCACAACTTCTGGTTAAGCCTCTGGACACACATCAGGGGTGATAACATAATAATGATAAATGTTACACTGATAACATTCTGCAGTTTCTTTTACCTCTTGATT
The DNA here is from genome assembly GCA_024733675.1 of Psilopsiagon aymara. Classification (NCBI taxonomy): domain Eukaryota; kingdom Metazoa; phylum Chordata; class Aves; order Psittaciformes; family Psittacidae; genus Psilopsiagon; species Psilopsiagon aymara. The sequence goes on along the minus strand of JANRGW010000061.1, from coordinate 10,541 downwards.
AATTATATTCCCAGTCCTGAGTGTTGCCAAGTGTTGACAAACCAAGAGGATGAGAGAAAACTCTAGAACAGAACTGCTTTGGTTTCCACATTAATGCTTGCTGACAGTGTCCTTCTGCTAAGCAGCTCTTCAATGAACTAGGATGTGTTTTTAGACAACAGTATGTAAACAGCCATTTAGCTGCCCAACCTTATGAATGCTTCCCTATATTAACTATAACTATATATAACTACATTAACACTAGCAGAAAAATTAAAAAAGATACCATGAGGTATTCTCAGCATGTCTCCTTATGGGGCAAAAAAAGAGCACTTGAATCTGTAAATATGCCAGTCCCCTGGAGAGCCCTCAGATAACTATGAATTTTGGCCCCACTGATTGGAAACAGCAGGAGATTCAGAGCTTGGAAATTAGGCTGGTTTTGAATGAGCCCAGGCTTAACAATTATATGGCAAATTAGGAACAATATCATAAACAATTTGCATTGTTCAGTAATCCAAATAACATGCTCTTATAGATGCAGAGAAAATGATGCTGATGCAGCAATGGCAGAGAATTTGGTGGGATGAGCACACCCCAGGAACATGAAGGCAATTAACAGGAACAACAGGAGCAGTGTGGAGGATTAGCTGCACACCATGTCTGTCTGCGTGGCATTCAAGTGTCATCACACAGAGTGAAGGGATTTTGCACAATGGACTGTTTAGCACTTCCCCTTCACCTCAGAACTGGCCCTTATTAGTAATGGGATATGCAAGGATTGATCTTAGCAGAGCAGGTCTCTTTAACACTGAATATATCTGGAGTGCATTACACTTGGTTTAAAATAGGCTCAGTGTGGGAGAAAACAACCTCCAAGGTAATTCTAAATTCTGTTTCCATATTTTACGTAAAACAAATCCTGTATTTTTCTCCTCTGGCAATACCTGATCTTCCAGTCTGTAGGCAGAAAAACCTCAGGTTGCCTTTATCTCTCAATACTTGCAAAATGGATTGATGTTTATCTTAAAGAATTTTTTGCTTTTACTTCTTTACTTTTCACTCAAAGTTTTATATGTTGCTTGGAATTTTTTATAAGCAATTAGATTCAGTTGATAATTCTGACAGGGAGCAATCAGGCTTATAAGCAGTATCTAAAATTCCTTTAAAACAGTACCACTGAAGTTAAACGTATTTTGTCTGGAAGCACTGCCACTAACAATTTGAAGCAAAAATTCAAAACCAGGAGAGTCTGAGAAAATACCTGCTTTATGAAACTTTTCCAGTAGCTCCTGACGAACTGATTTTTCCAAGTTGAAATAATCATGGTCTTCATCAGGTTTTCTCAGAAACAGAGGGATGTGCTGGAACACTATTATATGCTTGCATTTCTGCTGTTCAGCGATAGCCAGTTGCTCACTGAGCCATGCATCCTGGGCTTGCTTCAACTCAGGGCACTTGGAAGAATCAAAGTACAACTGAGAATTCAACACAAGAAAGAAAACACCTCCAACCCAAAAGCTGAAGTAGTCATCTCCCCAGTTACTGCAGTAATGCTCTATTGTTTCTCTTGTTGGGGTATTGCCGATATCATGATTTCCACTGACAAATACCAGTGGTATGTCCTGGTGGGTGTCCTTCAGAACATTCTTTAAATCTCTCTCTTGGTCTTTTCTCCATTGAGTTCCTACAGAAAAAACCAAACAGTTTAGTTTTTATGCTGTCTTTTCCTTCTCTCATTGTTAACTTTTGCTTATAGAACTATGCACAGTAAGACCGTATTAAGATGCAGGGATCTAGAATACATCTTCACTTTAATATTGTAATGCCACTCAATCCCTTCCCTCCCACTTCATTCCCTCTCTTATCTAGTACTCAGCCACTTTGAGTAAGTTGCCTTAAGCAAGGCTCTGGAGAGGAACCAACAGATAGCAAAGCAGTAGGTAACAAAATGGTCAGTGGTTTGCATCAGAAGCTTTAGCAGGCTAATTGTTGAAAACAAATGCAGCAAACTTGGATGGTGCAAGCAGCTTCACACAGGGGCAAAACCTGGGCTAACTTCTCATTTATATTTCACGGCTGTGCAAAGGAATTAAGGATGGGTTGTGGGTTGTTTTTTTTTTTTTTTCCATTACAAGAACTACTTCAACAGCAAAAATATAATTAGTGTATTGTGGCAACTTGGTTATATCCTGAGTCTGTTTTAAGAATGAGTAGAGCATTAATTTCACAGAAAGGTAATTGTGGAGTTTGCTGGTTTTCCCTGCACTCCTGGTTTTATATTAACATGCATGACCCAGACAGTTACTCTTCTGGCTGTCAGAGATCTGGCCTTGTCCAGAAGGGTTTATCTAATTGCTAGAGTCAGGTACAAACACAGAACAAAATTTAGAAGGGATTTTTTTTCCAAAAGCAGTTATTTTATTCTAATGATGACAGAAGGTTTAGGTTTTCTGAAGAGCAATCTTTAACCAGGGGCCACTGCTATGTTCACTATTTATTAATTAAACTGAACATTCACAAACTGTATTTTGTTCCAAAATACATAACATATACCTGTATTATATCTAACATAGGCCCATTTCACAAGTAACAACTCCATTTTTTAACCAAATGGGATTTTTATAAGAATTCTGAAATCAGACTTATAAGCGACATTTCCATACAGGTCGATACAAATCAATCACCATGTGGTTTTGAATCGTTTACTGTTTTTTGTAACTACCCATGTACACTATATATAAAAATGTATTTGAGGGGCTCTGGTAGTGTAACTATGAGATAAAAAGTTTTTTCTCCATGTTTCTTCAAAATACTTCTGATCAATATGTTGACAAACATTGACGCTTAGTCACTATTATTAGCAAAGCTTTGAATTCCTTTTCCATATCCCACAGGTATAGGCTGAAGGACCACCTTACTGCTGTTACTGGAATTCTACAACTCTGGAAGAACACTGTGAAAAAACCATATTCATATCATGCTTAAAATATGTCTAGATGTAAATACAGATGTGAGATTTGATATGTGGTGCATAAAGTCAAAATCCATAACTCTTGTGGTTAACTGCTGCACGGTCATTGCAGCAAAGACTTTAAGTAACTAGGGCATGTGGTATGCAGTGTAGTAGTCCAGAGTAGTGGGCAGCATACCAGTTTCAGGAGGCATATTAATGTACCAGGATCCTCCTACCAGTTACGGAAAATATCTTTATTAATCCTAGAAGATCAGGGCAAATGACATCTCATGCTACTCGGAAGAGCTGGATTTAAAAGAACAAAACCAGAGTTGTATATAAACCTGGCACACTTTGTTGTCCATGAGGTAGGGAACCTGGCTGAGAAAGCTGCTTTTCCTGCTACTCCCCAACTTCCTATGCAAAGAGTTGGAAATTTCAAGTCATAAATATGAAAATGTTTGTGAGAAAGAGGCGGGGAAAAGCTCAGTTGAGATATATAATAAACACATTACACCCTGTTCAGGTCCATGCTACCACTTTGGGAAATTCAGCTAACAGCTTCAGAGTGTAAAGATGTTTATGCGTAAGATACAGAAATAATTTGTAGAATTATGTATACTTCTTCCCAGTGGTGAAATTCAAGCTCTAGAGACTAACACTTCGATTAGATTTGTTGACAGCAGGGCATTGGTTCCTTCATTTAATGCAATATTATTTCTATAGCAACAGAGAGACATATTCAGTGTTTTACTGCAGACAAAAGATTGCTCAAAATGGAACACAAGGTCTCTGTCCAAAGAGCCCAGGAAATAAATAATGCTAAGTAAAAATTATTTCAGAATAGTTGTATCTTGGCTTGACCTCTTCTTGGGAGAAGGTCAAAACAACTTCAGAAGAAGAGAAACGCACCGACCTAAAGGCAGGAAAAGGCAGAATAATGTCTTTGGAATCTTCAGGTGCAGTGCTGGAGGGAAGGGCTGGGACGTACGCACTAATAGGGAGCTGTACCACTGTAGCATGCACTGTGTATAATAAGCCACAACGCTACACAGTGCCACCATGGAGGCACCTCCCTCTGATTTACAATTGAGACAAGTAACGGATAAAGAAGATAATGAAGAGCAGATAAAGAAGTGATAAAGGAAGCAACTAGAAAACTACAGTGGTCACTGCCACCGAATCAAAAAAATGCCCTTTAATCTCTACCAGGCACAGAGCTAGCTATAATCCTCATTCCAATTATTATGAAGAACATTATTATTTGATGACATGTATTTGTTTAGCTAAGATAGATGTTCGTTGTAGGTGAGCAGGAAAAGAATATAATGCCAAAAGGCATATATCTTCCTAAAATATCTTTTAGGAAGTGCTGGTGTAGATGTAACTGAGTTTCTGTTCCGTTTATCCTGGCATCGTGCAGTGCAATTTTAATTCTCAGGCTACAATGTGCTGTCTTTATGTTAGGTTCTGTAAATACAGACTTGCCCTGAGATAAATGACTTCACAAATTAATAGCCCATAAAGAACAGTTTGGTGTTTAGGAGAAACATGACAGTGAGAACTGATACTAGAACAGCTGGTTGCCATTTCCCACAGCTTCCCAGTCTCATTTTTGAAAACGGAGCAATGTGAACAGGAGCATAAAGGTGCAGTACCAATGTCTCTGCTGCACTGCATCTTTTTGGTCTATGTTATATCACTATTTGCCCAAACGCTTCCAATATTCTTTCCTGCATTGACTAGAGGAGCAAAGACAACCTGCCCTTACTCACTGAAAGAGCAGATTTCAGTAAAGAAAGTACTTTTAAAGCATTTATGCTGAAGCTGGCTTCAGTCAGCAGAAGTAGAATTCAGAGATTATTCTGCCTAAGAAATAATCCTTTACTAATCCACAGTCACAGTTTACTTTGGTATTACACAGAACAGAGCACCTCTATAAGAAAGTGTTGGGTTTGGGTTTTTTGATGCCACTACTGTAAGAACAGCCCTGTTTACCCCCAAACCACATCTCTGCAATGCAGGCTGCTTGCAATTGCATCTGAGGCAACTCTTCACTCACTCACAGTAACCTCCACCAACATTGTACCTTTCCACCCAAAAAGTATTCAAATGAAAAACTAGCAACTGACAATAGAATCACAGAATCATAGAATAGTTAGGGTTGGAAAGGACCTTAAGATCATCTAGTTCAAAACCCCCTGCCATGGGCAGGGACACCTGCCACTCAACCATGCCATTCAAGGCTATGTCCAACCTGGCCTTGAGCACCACCAGGGATGGAGCATCTACAGCATCCCTGGGCAACCCATTCCAGTGCCTCACCACCCTTACAGGAAAGAATTTCTTCCTCATATCCAGTCTAAACTTCCCCTGTTTAA
>JANRGW010000056.1:0-12006 GCA_024733675.1 Psilopsiagon aymara | reverse complement strand
CCCCTTCAGGCACTGGAGCTGCTCTGAGGTCTCCCCTTCAGAAGCCTTCTCTTCTCCAGGCTGCCCCAGCCCCGCTCCCTCAGCCTGGCTCCAGAGCAGAGCTGCTGCAGCCCTCACAGCATCTCCATGGCCTCCTCTGGACTCGCACCATGTCCCTCTTGTGTTGTTGCCCCAGATCTAGACACAGGACTCCACCACATTCCCAGGAGAAAAATCAAGTCTTAAGGATCAGTATTAGCAAATCTGTAAGAGCAGAGACTGGATAATGCTAATGAGACCTGCCTTCTGTATGACTAAAAGATGAAATGTATTTAAGGATTCACAGGCCACTCTGTGCTATGACCCCCATCCTGGTATCACACTGCATCATACCAGCAGTCCTGCATCCATCAGCAAGAGACTTTGGGCAATTCCAAAATGAACAAGATTTCAAAGCTGTGCTGGAATACAGACCTGACAGAGGCAATGTCTTAGAAAGAATTCAAACCACAGAACTAGTAATCACTTACAAACAAAACAAACTACTTCTGCTTCCTAATGTCTTGTAGGATAACTGAGCTCCAGCTCTGCAGAGTGCACTGACTAAAGCTAAACTGAGAGCTGAAAAATAAAGTACCTCAAGCTTTTACCAAGGCACAGTGCGACCTACCCTTACACACAGCCCCTTCACATACTGCTGTGTATTCATATACTCACCCTCACATATTGTTGCAATAACCAAGGATCTGTATTAAGCTATAACCCACCACTTGCCAAGCATTTTATCTACATGCCTCAAGACCATTTCAGGGAAATTTCTCATTTAAAACTATTCTTTGCCATATACAATTTAGTCTCAATGGATTTGTGAACTACTTGTAGCAAAGCTGCTACCTTGATAACACTGGAAAACACCATTAGCAATAAAAGCAGTTTTAAGAGACCATTTCAGTACATACAGATCAGAATAACTCAGCTATATTTCTTGTAGCAGCTATTTCCCCAATGTAACAATGAGGACAAGAGCTCTACATCCATCTTCCTCACTCCACGTCAAACCGGGATATCAGTTCTATTGCTGTAGACAGGAAAAGCAGACCAGGTCATTAGTAGGAATCCATTTAACAAAGTTCACTGTAAACTTAATAAAAATAATGGCCAAAAAGCACTAAGAGAGAATTCCACTTGTGAAACAGCAAATATGTTCAAGGGGGGTTGCCTGTAATTTCAGCTCCTGCAGACGTCTGTTGTGTGCGTTTGCCTGTGTGAAAGCTGAACACAAAGATTTCTATAAGGTCTTATGGAGTCACTGCTAAAGTTTGTTTTCTCCCAATTAAAGGAGCTATTAAAGGCCAGTTTGAAAAAATAACACCCTTTAATTGGAAAGAAAAATGCCCAACAATAAAAAAAAAGGCAGAAACAGCCACCAATTAAAAATGTGACAAGATGCCGCTCCAAAAATACAGCATTTGCTAAATGCCACGAAGCTCCTTGCAGAGCACAAAAGCTGCTTCAACCAGCAAGCAACAAAACAAAAGGTTATGGCAAATCAATATACACACACAGGTTTGTCCTCTGGAAGAGAAAAATCCTCTTCTCTAAGTTGTCCTCCAGCAGAAGAGTAGGATTTTCTGTTCTCTGCACTAGTTTTAAAAGAGATACTGCTAAAGCCCATGTGCTCAGCATCAGACTTCTACAGTACTTTGACCTTACAAAGCACTTCTCACTTCAGGAGCTGGAAGGATCCTTCTCATACGAGAGGGAGATAGCACATGTTTTGAAAGCAGGTGCGCTAAGCCATGAGCATCTGTGCTTTCAATGTCCCAGAAGAAGCACTAAGTGGAAGCTGTAAAGCTCTGATATCCAGTATCCTACTCCAGAAGTCACAATCCCAGGACCTATGTCCAGAGGATGATGAGGGGCTGAAGCACCTCCCATATGAAAATTGGCTGAGAGAGTTGGGGCTGCTCAGCCTGCAAAAGAGAAACTGCATGAAGTCGTCAGAGCTGCTTCCAGCGTCTGAAGGGCGCTGGCCCAAAGGAGTAAATGCCCCATCCCTGGAGTAATCAAGGCCAGGCTGGTCAAAACACGGGGCAACTTGATCTCCTGAGGCATTCCTGCCCATGGCAGGGGGTTGGAACAAGATGATCTTAAAGTCCTTTCCAACCCAAATCATTCTGTGATTCTATGTCTTCTGGTAGCAAGCAATAATCATTCCTTCTTTTCTGCAATATGAGGACAAAGGCAAATTGAAGATACTCTCATATTCCCTAAAGGCACAGGGGAAAGGCAGGCTCCCTTCAGCAGCAAAGAAGGGATTATAATAGCAGACTCCGTAAATATCCACTGAGCTTCCCAAACACTCTTTACTTCTAAGATATACTGTTATGAACAAATCCTCTATTTCTCCTCTAAGAGAAACTAGAGGCAAACTGTGCCCAAGAACTCAGTGTAAGCCAGCAACAGCAGAGCTTAGAGTATGACTACATCACCTCAAACTGAGCTCCCCTGGTATAGATCAAGTTGGAGCAAGTCCAGAGAACACCATAAGGATCATCAGGGGCTGGAGCACCTCCCATGTGAAGAAAGGCTGAGAGAACATTGGGGCTCTTCAGCCTGGAGAAGAGAAGCTGCATGGAGACCTCACAGCAGCTTCCAGTGTCTGAAGGGAGCTACAAGAATGCTGGGGAGGGGCCTCTTCATCAGGGACTGTAGTGATAGGACAAGGGGTGATGGGTTCAACTGAAACAGGGGAAGTTCAGGTTGGATATAAGGAAGAAGTTCCTTACTATGAGTGTGGTGAGGCACTAGCATAGGCTGCCCAAAGAAATTGTGAATACTCCATACCTGGCAGTGTTCAAGGCTAGGCTGGACGGAGGCATGGATGACATGGTTTAGTGTGTAATGTCCCTGCTCATGGCAGGGGTTGGAACTGGATAATCTTACTGTCCTTTCCAATCCTAACTATTCTATTTTCTCAACCTGTCTTCTTATGGGAGCTGCTCCATCTCTCTTATCCTCACAGCCTCCTCTGGACTTGCTCCAAAAGCTCCATGTCCATCTTATGTTGGGGACACCAGAACCACAAAGTGCTGCAAGTGGGGTCTCACGAGAGCAGAGCTCATCTCAGTTTACAGCACTCAGAGCTGCTGAGAAGCAACACTGTAGAGACTATAGGGATGACCCAAAATCTCGGGCTATACAGAGACTGTGATTAAGAACAGTGAAGCCACACTGACATTTCGGCACTTCACCTTCCTGAAGTAGCAGGAACACCCTGATTTTAGACCAGGGTCCCAGCTCCCATAAAACACCATTTCTTACTCAATTCCAGTGCTGCTGGAATACATTAAACTTTGTCAAGGATCTGCCCCCACTCTCCCTCAAACCAAGACACTTTCTCCTGGGAAGCCCAGTGAAATAAGTAAAAGAATCCCTAAATCTAGTATAACAAGAAAGGAAATTACCTGGTCCCTTGCAACTGAAGGCTACTGAGCTTGAGTAAATATCACAAATTATCCCTCCATTAATAAAATCATTCATATTTATAAAAGCCCTTTCAGCTTTGCATTTCAAAGCATCTTACAGACATTCAGACGGAGTGTGGAAATACTACATGGATTCTGCAGACCTAAACAAGGTTTCTTTTTCAAAGACATAACCCTCTTTTCTGTAACCAAGTATAATATCATAATACTTGAAGAAGCTCCTCTGGTTTTGCTTGTTTACTGCAGAAAAACGTAGTCAAAGTTTTGCTGCTTTTCATACTGTTTCCTTTTATGGGCCTTTCACACAGGAGCAAGAGAGAAATAAAGACGCTTCTAAATAAAGAGGGAAATGCAAGTGTAAAACCACAAGGACTGGCAGAAGACTCTATAAAGGTATTGGAAATAAAGGTCTCAAGAAAATAAAGCTTTGCTACATTTCAAACCAAAAGCCTGCTGTTAAGATCTGCGACATGTTTTCTGCAGCTGAGTGAAGTTATAACAAAGACACATTCGATCCACCCAAATTTGTTTGTAAGTGTTTCATGGGCATGGAAAACAGCAAAAGAAGCGACCTGTTGCTTGGCAAGTTCAACCTCATCTGAGCTACTACACAAAACAACATAGAGAAGAAAGTCATTTCAATTCCTTTTCCATGCCATTTGCTTTTTGTACTTGGCTGACCTTAAGAAATGTGAATATTAACACAACATTTTCGCCTCCCTTTGCAATCAGTTCTACTCACAGGTTTTCATGGTCTGGCTCAATATGCCACTTGAAGCTCAGCAAAGAATCTCTACATCCAAAGCACAAGCTCTAATTAAATTCTGGGGGTTTAGTTATCAGCTGTTCTGCTGAGTAATTTTAATTCCATTGAATTTATAACCTCAGTGTTGTGTCTAAACACTGGACCTAAACCAGGCAAAGTATCGGGGCCTGTAAGCCAAAGATTAGTGGACAAACACCATTGCTTATTTGGAGAACACAGTAACATGAGCTCATTTTCAGCTTATATTAGAAATGAAATTAAGTCCAAATTTATTAAAATAAGAAATATTAAAGGCCCTTAAACTACTCTTGGAAATTATAGGAAACAAAACGGGGAGGGGAAGGAAGACAGAAAGACAAGTTCTATAGGAAATGCTGTCACAGCCATTGTACATGTATTACTCACTCTTCCCCTATCTACAAATCACTGTATCTTGTGTAAATTAAGGTAATCTAACTACAAGTTACCATGTTCTCCTCTCCAAATTACTCAAAGCTGAGGCTGATAAAGGAACACTAAGCACAGCACACTTTAAATACACATTATTTCTCCTTATCCCAAACAAAAGGTGCAAGTGCCCAGCGAAAAGTCAGTATCCAGGTGAGAAATACGGGTGTTTTTTTGAGGGTTTCACAATTAAGCATTTATTATGCAAATGGTCCTTGGAAACTCAAACAATTGCACTCCTGTGTGTGCAGGTCTGGATATAACATCTGCAAGAAGAGCACCCATTTTAACAGTCATGGATTTCGGTATTCACTTCCTACCCCTTCCCCTTTCAGCATTGTTATAGACAAAAGTGCACTACTACCACTGTCATACTCTATATTTACATGAGCTCATACCAACAGAGAATCTCTTCTATCTGCACACACAGAGGTGTAACGCCAACTTAAATAAGTCAGGGTTTGTAAGAGTTTTGCTTACAATACTAACAAACCACATCTGCCCAAATTGGAAAAGCCTGTGTTAAGCATCAGCTTTCACACATTGTTCAGCGTGTTTCTGTTACCTGTTGCCATACAATTCAGAGACCACAGTCACAACCCTGAAAGGTGAAACAGTTTCAAAGCTCTTTTTTCAGAGCCACCAGCTTTACAAGAGCTGAAAGACAAGTTACCAATGATGGAATAGAACAAGTTATCAGTAATGAAGAAATAGGACTTAATCTCAAACATCAAGAGATTTTAAAACCATACCACATCCTTGATGCAACACTTTTCCTGCAGTAACTTCTCCAAAGTAACAGAATGACTGTACTTCCTGGTAAAGGCACTGAAGTAGGAATCAGTGTTTCAAAGCTCATTACACCTCGCAGTATCATGCTGGTGTGACTGTTTGCTACTCAGATCTGCTTTAGAGGGTGTGCATAACACTTCAGAGCTCCAGTGGGGGAAATCAGCTGCCAAACCACTGCAGCACAAAAAAGATGGACCAGCAGCTAAAGAAAGCACAGCTCTGAAGTAAATTCAGGCCCTTTGTTAGCTCCATGTATATCACAGAACCATCCTCTAGTGAAGGAAAAGAGGATTCAGGAAGAAGAACAGATAAAAATCAGTAGCCTAAACACGACTTAGACACAACTGCTTTGCTTTCATCCCTCACAAGATGGTCAGGCTCAGGAAACGCTTTTCCCTCTACCATATCCTAAACCAGGATGGAGTTTGTACACAAGACTTCCTAGTCCTACAGCTTTTCAAACCAGTCACATTATACCCACTGCTACTGTATGTTTGTGTAAGGGGATCAACTATAGACATAGTAGCAAAAAGTACACAGTATCCTGACCTTCCCTGTATGCCATTAAGCTAGTAATAACTGCAGGAATTGCTCTTACGACCCCCAGCAAGGGGAAGAGCTGGGGATGAGCCACGCACAGTGCAAGAAGCGCAGGACACCCCTCAGGGGAAGCCCTGCTCCAGCACTGCGGCCTCCCCACCGCTGTCAGGGCCCGAGGCTCTGGAGACCCAGCCGGGGACGGCCCCAACAGCGCAGCAGAGCCCGCACACGTCCCTGGGTCACCGCCAGGAGCCCCGCGGGCAGGGAGGCTGCGGAGCGGGGCCGCGCCGCCCGTACCTGATGACAGAGATGAGCAGCCCCGAGGGGTCCTTGCTCCGGCCCATGCTGCTCCGGTAGCGCCCCGCCGCTTCGCCCGCCGCCATCTTGTACCCCCTCAAACACAGCGCGGCCCGCCTGCTGGCCGCCATCAGCCAATCAGAACAGAGAAGACGGGCTGTGACCCAATAGGAGGAGAGGAGGGGCGGGGCGGCGGCGGCCAGAGGAGCCCGACGGGAGGGGTGGCTTCAATGGCGGCGGCTGCCGCCGGCGCTGTCCGCGATGGAATCAAAGCGGTTAACGCTGATTAATAAATTACCAATTAGACACAGTACATCTGTAAAGAGGGCTCTTCCCAAATGTCAATATTTGCTCCAGAAGCTGCAGAAAAGGGTGGACGTGTGAGGGACCAAAGCTGCCCATGCACAGCGTGGTTGTGCCCACCTCATGACACCCCAGGGCCTTCCCCTGACAGAACAGAGAAGGGTTTAAATGTTGATAGGGTTTAAAAGGAACGAAATGCTTTGGGTACCTACAGCATGAACTAGCTAATGCTAAATGTTAGATTTGGGCTGATTCTGACTGCAATTAGATCTACGAGGAGTTGCTGAAGTGTCCCTTAATGTATTTAAGATGGATTTATGAACATAGAGAAAGCGGTGCAGTGGCTCATGCTGAATCAGCCCAGGTGATGTCTGATAGCATCTCTGAAAGCGAAATACAACATTGTCTATTGAACTGTGGGTTGTGCACATACAGAGATGGCAAATCAGAATCAATTCACAAACAGTTTGGGAAGGGGCAGATCTCTGACACCCAGTGCTCACCGAAGGCCACCCACCGTGCCCATAGTCACCATCAACACACTCCATTCCTCGGCACAGGATCATCCTTATGGAAAGAAAGGTGCTTGTGTTCAAGGTAAGTGAACTAAAGGTTGTTTTTCACGTGAGCAACAGCACGTGTCAAAGCCAGGCTGATGTGGTTCTGGGCAGCCTGATCAAATCAAAGATGTCCCTGCTCATTGCAGGAGGTTGGAACAGATGAGTTTTGAAGGTCCCTTCCAACCCAAACCATTCTATTCATCCATTCTAATGGATCAATTCAAACCATTCTAAATCTTCTTACAAAGCTGCTTTCCCCTTATGCGGATGAAGGACAACAACACCTCTTGGGTCGAGTCCTTTGAGAGCGTGGGTTAAAAGCACCACACAAGCCCCAGGTTGGTTACTGCAGGAGAAAGGATTCCTTTGCAAGTGTAGCAACAGTCAGGTGCTAACATCTGCTGGGTGCTTTCTAAACCAGCTTCACGCCATCATGTCAAAGATGCAACACCTGGTTGCTGTTCTGGAGCTGTTTCTTCAGCCAAAGCTGCATGTTAATGATTTTAATTGCATGAATATCTGAAATCTGTAGGTAAATCAACAGTATCCATATATATGAAGGGTATTTAAATACAAGGTAATTGGAAGTGTCATAAACACATAAATGTATTGGCTTTCGCAATTCAGAGGTGTTGCTATGTGGATATAACTGTATGAGTTCACAATAACAGAAAAAAAAGCTTGCTAACGACATAAGGTTAGACAACAAGTTGAAAGTGGTAGATACTTTGCCAGAACTTCTGAGTAAAATGGAGTTATATAGCAAAAGAATTTGCAAGGGTAAAAGAAAAGGGGGGGCTTAGATATGAGAAAAGCTAGCGCCTGGAAAACATAGGGTTAAAGTACTTTTAGGTTAACTTAGGTAGAAGATGAAGAACAATGTGTCTGTGGTGAGGTAACAGAGTTTAGTGACCCCACTAAACATGAATGAGTTATTTCACACCATCCTTCTACTTCTCAGTTGGTTTGGAGTCAGTGCCTCCCAAACATCTGCTGGCATTGGATACTCCTCCTCTGCCCATCCTGCAATGCATTTTGCAGGAAGGTCACACTGTCCTAAATCTTTGCCAGCTATCAGAAAAATTAGGGCTGGTTTCAGCTAATGGTGATTAATGGGGCATCCAACTGTGCCAAAGGTGAAAAGTGCACCATGAGGAAGACTGCTTACTTCATCTTGAAGACCCCTGCCCGCACAAGGAAGGCTGCTTACTTCATCCTCAAGACCCCTGCCTACAAGCACCAGAGAGCAGTGCGCAGACGCCAAGAGGAGGAGACTTAGGATAATAAATTCCTGGAGCTAGTTATAATATTCCCCACCTATACACAGGCATTATGAATATGTATATGGCTAATGCAGTAGTGAAGGTATATAAAACTGTAACAAATGCTAATCAGTGTGCCTCTGGCTATGGTCTTTATTGACGTTGTCCCTCAATAAAACCCTGTTATCTTGTTTAGAGGAGTGAGCTCGTATTTCACAGAAATATGGTATTCCTGGACCTTATTTACGAGGAGAAGATTTCCATGGTACGTATCATGGAAGCATCTCTATTATAATCAACAGCTGGATCTATTTCAGCTCTATCACTTTCATAGAATAGAGTCAACTGAGTTGGGAAAGACCTTTAAGATCACCAACTCCAACCTTTGCCCCAGCACTGCCAAGCCTACCACTTGTCATTTGAATTCTGAAATAAAAGCTACTTTATTCCTGAATAACCAGTGTGTTTTGAGATGAGCATAATTATCCCAAAGTCAAGTGATTCAAATCTCCAGATAGGGTGTGCACCTGAAGTGAGTGGAAGTACATTTCCCCTATGCAGACCCACTCCCTGCTCTACAATTTGCTATTCAGCTACACCAGAAAAAGCTCATCTCCCTTCATTTTCAGAGCAGGTTTGCTAATGCCTGTGCTCCAGGGTGGTGTTTTGAATGTTTTATGCACTGGCTGGAGGGAGCTTTTTTCCCAAACTGACGACTTGCCAATATTGGGTTTTTGTTAACTGGCAATTCATATTGACTGCTCTGTACTGGAGATTGCAGTGGGGATGAAATCAATGCATCCAACCTTTTCATTCCTGACAATAATCGCCTCATTTAGGAGGAACTTCATCAGGACAAACAGCAGCAGATCTCCCCCAGAACTGTAACCTTGCTGACTTTCAATCCTGGGCTGTAATTGCTAAACCACTACCTCATTTCATTTGCAAGCCTTTTCCCTTCACTCCCAACACAAACTGAGCTATAGGTGTGAACACGTTTTCTTTAAACAAAAGGAAAAGAAACCAACATAATGTGGCGGAGGCAGCACATGAACACTGAGGTCTTTCTTCATTAAGAAGATATGATACAATGAGAATGAAGGGTTATGAGAAGAGCATTTTCTCCTTACACAGCTTGCAAGAAAGGATCTCAACTTGAAAATGATTGGAATCAGGGGCCAGAAATGTACTTTTCCTTTTCACATTTCTTTCACACAGTGTTTTAGCACTATGAGGTATATCTATGACATGGGTTTAGTGGGAGGTGTCCCTGCCCATGGCAGGGGGCTTGGAACTAGATGATCTTAAGGTCCTTTCCAACCCAAACTATTCTATGATTCTATGATTCTGTGTTTAATAAGAAGTTTAGTTCCTTGACTACTCAAGCCAAATAAACTCCAAACGAACCCAAACAATTTCTTGATAATGAATAAATCACTGTCACAGCTTGTCTGTAAATATTAGAGGGGCTCAGTAAAGGATCCCCCCCAAGCAGAAGGGATTGGGAAGCACAGATGGTTTCACTCCTCCTCCCCATTCTTCCTTCATAAGGAAAGAAAAGGGCTCAGCGTGGATGCGAACACATGCCTTGCTGTTTCTCATCCATTGGGCCAGTTGCACAAGGGACCACTGCAGCAGCAGAGAACGATGCCGAAAAGAAGCCTCAACAGGTAGAGGCAGAGCAGTTCTTTTGCAAATACAGCTTACTCCATTAGGGAAGCCTTTACAAACTCCATTATCAAAAGACCTCCTTTCCCCATAGGACTGGTGTGACACTAGGGGGTTGCTTTCCCCCTTTCCTAAGCTAGTTTTACCTGCAATCCCTATTCAACCATTTACCCACCAAGTGTGACTTGTGTATTCCTATCTCTAACAGCTTTACCAGGCCTGTTGTACACACGGGTCTCAACCACAGGCTTAACATTTGAAAAAATGCCACTTTCTACTTTGTTATTTCATTTCAAACATTAGTAGAAATGTCAGAGAAAAGGGTTCAGCTCACACCAGGATCTTACAGGTGTAACTGCCTTGTCTGTAATGCGTTTCTGTTAGTTATAATGAAATTACCTTTGACTTGCATCAGTGGAAATGGGAGCAGAGTGAAGGCGAGAGTTTCCATCTAAGACTGGAGGTGTAATTCTGCTTGTATAAAGCAGGCAGAATTCAGCTGGCATATATCAGTCAGTTTAATATCTTACTTTCCTCTTACAGAGCTTGTCACCCTGACTTCAGCTGCATTACACTGAAATTGTGCCATGGCCAAAGAATCAGGTCTCAGGCTCCCTCTTCTTGCAGTAGACTTAATTCTGGGGGGTTATGAAGCTTTATGAGGAATAAGAACTGGATAAAATTGTGCTGAAACATCAGGACTTGGCTCTATGGTTAGTCACTCGTCTGGACAACTTTGTTCTTCCTATTTCCTATTAAATAACTTAAAGCTAAAAATGGTTTAGGTTGTATTTTTGTATTTCCTGCATGACAACAATCTGTATCTCTCCCCAGCATATAGCTGCCATCAATTCTTTCTGCCTGTGAATAAGAAGTAAGCAACTCATGGGGCAGGAGAAGAAGTCGCCTGCTTTAATGCTGGGAATCAAGGCAGAAATATGATTCAAATTCCTTCTTATTGTTGTTGTGCCTCCTGACATTTCCCAACTTGCGCTGTGTACTGCTGCTGCAGAAGAAATAGCTACGATTAAGCAAAGTGGAAAAGTACTGCTGCTATTCCAATGTCAAAGCCACAGAAGCTGTGGTAGTGCAATCCCTGAAGGAAACCAGAGTGCAGGTGTGAGGTGTGTCTCTCCAAAGGCAGGTAAAACACTGTGAAAGAAGATGGGCTGTTCTCCTTTTGTAAACCATTAAAAAAACCCCAGATTATTTGCTTTATTTTTCCCCTTTATTTTACTTTTCCTTGCTATGGGAATGTTGTTTCTACATCTGTGCAATCCCTAACAGTACAGAGAGGTGAGAGTGAACCAGAGAGTTTGTTCATGCAGTTGGGGACCTGATTCAGACCTGGCCAGAAAAATGGACAGAAACCCCCTATTGATCCCATGGAATGATCTTTCCTTATGGCTTGTTTAGTTAACTGTTCTCATTCTCTGGGAAGCAGTAAACTGCAAGGTGGTAGAGCAGCTTTCCAGTGGCTTAATACAGCTACTGAGTCATGTGCAGCTTGAGCCCTGAAGTGTGCATTCACCTCCCAGGAGCTTGAAGACACTCCATAGCTTTCCCAGTAAAGCATGTCAATACTTTTGTGTGAGGGCTTTGTTCAGAGAAGTCGCTGGCAGTGACAATTCATACAGGAGGAATATTGGGGATTTTTTCATTATTGGGTATTGCAGGTGCATGAAACTTTGGTCTTAGGAAGCCTATATGTGCCTTACCAATAGTGCCTTCCACCTTATGGCTCAGACAAACCTCCCATTTGATGTCCTCATTTCAATTGTCCTCATTTATCTTCCAAATCCTCAGCCTGTCTCTCCTCCTCTCATATCAGTCTGGAGAAGAGAAGGCTCAGGGGGGACCTGATCGCTGCCTACAACTGCCTGAGAGGAGGATGGAGCCAGGAG
>JANRGW010000052.1:0-44680 GCA_024733675.1 Psilopsiagon aymara | reverse complement strand
GGGCGGGGCTGGCGCCGGGGCCGCGGGTTGGGCTGCGGGGCCGTCAGTCAGCGCCGTCAGTCCCGCGCCGGACAGCCCGGAACCTGCGGGCGTCTGCGGGCGGCTGCGGGCGGCGGGTGCGAGAGCGGGGCAGGGGCTGCCTCTGCGCGGGAAGGTAAGGGAAGGGAGCGGGGCTGGGCTGGGATGGGCTGGGATGGGATGGGTGCCGAGCAGGGCGAGCCGCGCCGGGCAGCGCCGCGAGCGGGGGCTCGCCGGGGCTGTGGCCGCCGGCTCTTCCGCCGCGGCACTGGCTGAGCCAGGCGGGAGGAGGCGATGTCGTGGGGCTAAAGGGAGCGGAGCCGGGCCTGGCTCGGTGAGCCGGCTGAAGGGGCGGCCTCCCGGCGGCGGGAGCGGAGGTGTACGGACGGAGCTGTGTGTGCGCGATGGGTGTGAGGGGTCGGTGAGCAGCCTGGGGGAGGTCGTGTGGTGGGGTCGGGTGTGTAGGGGCTGTGTAGGCAGTGTCGGGAGCGCGGGCAGCATGGGGTGTTGGGCGCTGTACGTGGGGGCTGCGGCAGGGCTGTAAGGCTGAATGTAATGGGTATCTGTTATTCCACCGCGCAGCGTGAGCGCCGCTCTCCTGCGAGCCCCCGGGGTGTACCCGGCTGACCAGCAGCCGGCGGGCTGTGCTGCCGCGGCAGTTTGGGTTTTGGTGGCTGCACGAATTCACCTGATGAGGAAGTGCTGAAGCGGTAGGTGAGCCGCGCGGGGAACATAAGCTTTATGTAATGGGCACTTACATAATGGTCTTTAGCACATTGCTTTTATTAGCACCGCTACCGTGTTTTGACATGCTTGTGCTGCAGTGGCTAACGCGTGCGGGTGGGTGACCTGGGCAGAAGCAGCGGGGTCTGCAAACTGTGCTTGGGTAGGAACCAAAAGATGCGAAGGTGTAGTTATGGCAGTGAGTTCAGGAATGTGCTCCAGGACTGACCAATGCTACCTGACCTTAGGCAAACACATGCCTGGGATATTGGGCAACTCTTCTTCTAGGAAAAAAATACTATCTGGCAGTGTCTGTCAGTCAGCTGACGTGAGTAAGGTAAGTTTGCTTAAAACACTGTTTTTATTGGCTTTTTGAGTAACGAACATTGCAATCACTGTTTCTGTCTCTCCTGACATCGGCAGTAAAGTTATGCTGCACCTCTGCCTGTCTTCATAGGGTCCCAGAATGATGGTGGTGGGGTCCTTGTTGGAATGGCTTGTCTTTTCTGTTGTGAAGCATGGGCGATGCACTTCAGAAATATTTTGTTGCATGTTCCTTTTGTTTTCCAAATGGAATTTCAGTAAAGTCCTTGGGTCCTATCAGTAGGCCTTTTGTTTAGAATAGTTCAAGTTTGTTTTTAGCTCTTGCTGAGTTCTTAAGAACACTTCAGTGCGACAGCAGGGCTGGCTGCTTGTTTCTCATGAAATGCCCTGCTTAAAAGAACAATACTGCAGTGGTAGGTAGCGCCTTTGGACAGAGTCCTAGAGCATGTTGTACTGCAGGCCACCTGGAAGTGGTTCAGAGCATACAGAAAACTGTATTGTTCTAACTGGCTGCTGCAGTGATCTTTTGGGAGTAATTGTACTGACAGTGTTACTATTCAGTCAGCTTTTGAAGTCCATGGGGCAAAATTGTGTTGTGGAGTAACCATCTGGTTGTACTTAGCCGTTTCCCACAGCTTGAATAGCTTATTTAAAGTAGGAGACAATATAATGGACATCTCCCAGGGCAACTGAAATTTCTCGTCTGTTCAGGTGCCCTGGGTTTTAGTGATGTTGTCAGCAGAGCTCTTCACAGCTGCTTGTAATAATCATACCCCTCATGAACAGGCAAAATTGTAAAATTGTCAGTGTAACTGTCCTGTAACTATCACTGCACCAAAGTTCATAATGCTGTAATAAATGCATTAATTAGCTAGCAGTGGAGTCTGCCTTCAGCTGCAAAAAAAGACCTGTCTGTGTCAAGGTTGGTCATGCCCTTGAAGGTAAAAAAATACCAAACCCAAAACAAAACCAACAGTAGAAAACCAGTCAGGCTTATAAGCTGGAAGAGAACTGGAAAGGTAGACTAGCTTGTTCTAGATGTCAGCATCATGGCAATCCATATAAATAATTAATTTCCCACATCTTTCCATTTCTCCTTAGGGTTTAAGTACTGACCTTCTCTTGGTTTTGATATCTGGAGTGTATTAGTAGAGTTGTGCTCTGTCAGGCTTTTTCAACTTGCACAATAATTGTCATTGAAGTTCCTGTTTTCAGACTTGTTGGATCTGTTTGTTCTTGGTCTGTTAGATAAGGCTTTTCTCTGCTGCAGTTTACAATTACATTCCTTGTAATGTTGCAATTTCTCCTTAGCCTTGCCACTGTGAGTTAAAAACATGCCTGGAAGATACAAGTTTGCTTTCTTGATGAGTTAACTGAAGATGGACAGTGCTTTCCTAAGGCTATAATTATATGATGGAAGTTGTAACACTTCTAAGATGCCTCTATAGAAGTCGTCTGGGGAAAAAGAGTTCTGAGTATTTCTGTGAGCCTATAGACTTGTTTTTGTATCACTATGTAGAAAGCTTCTTGTGAACCTTCTAAATTTTATGCCTTTCCTTATCTTATTCCAGGCCATAAGGATATTCTGTGTGACTGAAGGACAGTGCTGCTGTTTGTGGAGTGACTTATGATGTCAAGAACTGTATCATCCTGGATCTTAAGCTCGGCAAGAAATGGCATTGTTTTACAAGGAAAAGGACGTTTGTACTCCATCTGTATCCCAAACAGAAACAAGACAAAATGGAAGCTTGTTTTTTCCAAAAAACAGCTGTACCCTGCTGGGAGCAGCAGTTTAGACAATGTCTTCTCCTTAAAAGCATTCCGACACACTTCTACTGAAGAAGAGCATTTTTCTTTCCAGTTGTCTCCATCACAAATCAATGATATACTCAGAGCAGGGGAATTATCTCATAAAATACTGACTTTCAATGGTAAAAATGCAAATTCAGTGTTGAGGTTTGAAAGTAACCAGTTGGCATCCAACACCCCTATAGAAGACCGCAGAAGTGCAGCCACTTGTTTGCAGACCAAGGGGATGATGTTTGGGGTCTTCGATGGTCATGCGGGTTCTGCATGTGCTCAGGCAGTGAGTGACAGGCTCCTTCATTATATAGCAGTTTCTCTCATGTCTCGGCAAACCCTGGAAGAGCTTGAGCTTGCTGTGGAGTGCATGAAACCAGTTCTGCCTATTCTGCAGTGGCACAAGCATCCTAATGATGTAGAGTATCGAGAAATAACTTCACAATATTTTGAAAACCTCCGGGTTTACTGGCAGCATTTACTGGACCTAGACACTGAGCCTGGGTTCAGTTTAGAAGAAGCCATGATATGTGCATTCAAAAGGTTAGACTCAGACATATCACTGGAAGTTCAGGCACCCCAGGAAAATGAGTTGATGAGAAACATTGCCCTTCAAGTAGCTTTTTCTGGTGCAACAGCTTGTGTAGCTCACATTGATGGTGTTCACTTACATGTTGCAAACACTGGTGATTGCAGAGCAATTTTAGGGGTTCATGAGGAAGATGGGACATGGTCTACTCTCCCTCTGACCCGAGATCACAATGCTGTTGATGAGTTTGAAATTAGAAGACTGAAAAGGGAACATCCTGGATCTGAGGAGAAAACACTGTTTGTGAATGACAGGTTATTGGGGATTCTTATGCCTTCCAGGGCTTTTGGAGATGTGCAATTAAAGTGGAGTAAGGAATTGCAGCATAGCGTTCTTGAGAATAGCTGTGATGTTGGGGATTTAAATATTTACCAGTATGTTCCTCCAAACTACCATACACCCCCATATTTAACTGCAGAGCCTGAAGTCACATATCACAAATTAAGAAGCAAGGATAAGTTTCTAGTTATTGCTTCTGATGGACTGTGGGAGATGCTAAGTAATGAGAAGGTTGTAAAACTTGTTGCTGGACACCTTTCAGAGCTTAATGTGCAGAAACCACAACTGGCTTTTGAGAAACCAGTTAATTTGGGTTACATGCACAGTTTGTTACTTCAGAGGAAAAACAAAGGCATTGCCTCGCTTGACCAGAACATAGCTACTCATTTAATAAGGCATGCAATTGGAAGTAATGAGTATGGGGAAGTGGACCAAGAGAAACTTGCTGCAATGCTGACACTGCCTGAAGACCTTGCGAGAATGTACAGAGATGATATCACAGTTACTGTGGTGTATTTTAATTCAGAAGCAATTGAAAATTACTACAGAAACAATAGTTAGACCTGCATTGTTGCTGTTCTAGACCACAACTTTGATACTAGAACCATTTCTCTTTCTCTGATAGTTGAGCTGTTACCAGTGTTGCGGTCTGGAAGTTCTGAAATCTTTTTGTTACTTACTAGTCTTGAGAGTAACTTCCTACGAGTGAGACTGAAAGTTACCCTGGCTTTCCAGGTCTGTACATACTGAAGAAAAGAGTTTTGATAAAAGTTCACTGAAATGTAACTGGACTCAGGATTGCTGACCCAGTTCTGATTCCATGCGAACCACTGGTAAACCTTTCCAAATGAACAAAAGAGAGAAATTGTACTGAGGCTGGTGCAGTTTAAGAGATGGATAATACTTGTAGCTGCATGGAGTGTAAGAAAGGCTCTGCTCTTGTGGAAAATGAGTACCATTATAATGAAGCACTGTATTGAATTAAATAAATAAACTATCAAACCTCTATTTGATGTCACGTACTTTAACAAATTGCCTTATATATATGAAGACAACACTAAAGAAGGCAGTTCACAGAGCCTTGGGATTGTCTGACCTGGTCCTGGGTTCAGCAGCAGCAGTCATTTTTCTCCTTCTTAGTAGCTGGTGCAGTGCTGTGTTTTTTGACTTTCAGCCTGGGAACAGTAATGATAACACCGATGCTTTTAGCTGCTGCTCAGTAATTTTTATTCTGACCAAGGACTTTTGGAGCCTCATGCTCTCCCAGGGAGGAGGGGAAGCCGGGAGGAAGCAGAGACAGGACACCTGACCCAAACTGACCAAAGAGGTATTCCATACCACACCACGTCATGCCCGCTATATAAACTGGGGGCAGTTACCCAGAAGGGTTAGATCGCTGCTTGGGTTGGGCTGGGTGTCGGTTGGAGGGTGGTGAGCGGTTGTCTTCTCTCCCCTTGTTATTGTCCTTACCATTATTATTATTGGTAGCAGCAGTGGTTTGTGTTATACCTTAGCTACTGGGCTGTTCTTATCTCAACTTGTGGGAGTTACATTGATTCTCCTGCCCATCCCTCTAGGAGCGGGGCGGATGAAGGTGGAGGAGTGAGCTAACGACTGCATGGTTCTGAGTTACCAGTTGGGCTTGAACCACAACAGATGTTTTTTCCTATTTTTTTTTTTTTTTTTAAGCTAGGAAGAAAAATTGTATTTTCCTCCACAATTATTTCCAGGTGTGAATGCACTTTCTGTTAACTGTGCAGACTTGTGTGACAGCTCACAGCTCAAACACACATGAGGGACTTTGTGATGCCCTGCTTAGGGCCCAACAGTACTAGACTTAATCATTTAATTGTTTAACATGCTTAAAGAATATACTCTTTTATTAAGTATTGATCTGTGAAGAGCTGTGCATCAAATCTGTCAACTGTAATTTAAATGAAATTTGACAGATCCAGAAGTTCAAAAATTCATCTAAATATAGATGCAGTAAGAATGTGAGTACTGGGAGTATGGGACTGTTCACTGCTGTTGCTACCAAGCACAGCAGAAAGAAAGATGCCTTTTTTCTCCCAGCTCCTGAATTTCAATTAAAATAAAAGTGTTCTCCTTCTGCAGTTCAGCAAATGTTGAGTACTTAAATTTTTCCCAAGATCTGAAGTAGAAGACATCTTGGGGCATAAAGAGGTAGCAGTTGTGGATTTGGGGCTTTCTGTATACTTTTCCTCTGGATAAAAAAACTCACTGCTTTTTTCAGGCATTTAAATAATTTGTTTTAAAGATTATTTAGAAGGAAACTAAAACCTGAAAAAGTAGCCATGTTTTTGACTAGTCAGGATTGACTTATAATTCGGTGCTACAATTACTATCACAGAATGCATCCTTATAAAACCCTCTGTTCTGGAAAACTAATTTACTCTTACGTTTTTTCAGCTAGTACATGCTGGAGTACATCCAGCAGCCTGGAGGCACATAGCCCTGGTTTTCAGGCAAAATGAATAGGCCTGTTTCGTTTGATAAGAACAAAACAGGATTGCCCCAAGAAACCTGATGGATCTTTGTGACAGGGACTGCAGGAAGACTTTAGGGATGTGTAAGATGATACAGAGGCTGCTGAAATTCTTGTTGTTGGGTTTCTTACAGTAAGTACAGTTGCTGTACAGTGTGCCCTCATCTGTGAGGCTGGTCATGTGGGATCGGAGGTTTCATCTGCCAGCAGCAAGGAATGAAGGTCAGGCCCTGTGTTCACCTTGGGAGGGGTCTGCTGTACCTAGGAGGCAATTGGGTGAGGAGGGGAGAGCAGCATTCCAAAACTCTTGTGACTTTAAGTGGGCTGTTTCTATTTGCTCTTACCAAGCCCCATGCATGATTAGTTCCATGCCTCAATGCTTGATAAAGATCAAGCAGTAAAAGAATGCATTTCTAGACTACCTCTTAACAGAGAAATTACTTAACAGTGTAGCTAGAGAAACAAAGGGGCTAACCCACAGTTGCTTTTATGAAATGATACATTTTTTTAGTGAAGATAATCTAGAAAACTTTTGATGTACACATGCAACTACCAAAGTAATGTAGTAAACCAGCTACATTTTTATCTAGCAATAAAATAAAAACAAGCCGTGTTATCCTTTTCACCACCCAGAGGTGGAATCTAGGGTGTCTTTTGGACGAGTCCTTGTGGCACTGCATTATTCAAGTGTTACTCCCAGATCTGTTATTGATTGTAGGTTGCTGTAACTGCAACTTGGAACATGTTTGAAAGTAGGAAAGGTTCTATTTCTAATTTCATGTTAGTTTTGCTCAGCTTAACATGCAACACTATAATTGTCCTACCGTGGATAATGTTAAACGAATTAGGTGGTTATATATTGGTTTTGTTTTTAATTGCAAATAATGAATTTAACTGCATGCTCCCTGCAACTTGTTGCAGGCCAATGAAAGCAACTTATCTGTGTGTCTGGTAAGGAAAATAATGATTCCCCTCGTTTGCACTGGTTCATAGAGATTTTCATATCCTAACGGTAAACACAGCTAATAGGCATTAATAGAAGTAGTACTCTGTGATTTGGAGAATCAACAGTGTTCAAATGAGTGAACTAAATGCGTTAATCTGCTCCTGCAAGCACAGTGATGTGAAGATTTGATAGCATGTTTAGATCCAAGTCCTGCAATACTGGAATAATGTTGCACATGTGTTCGCAGCAGTCTGTTTGGTTTAGGTTAGCTAGTTCGGCTTGGTGTTTGTTTTTGTTATTTCATAGTAATCCAGAGAAGCAACAGTCCAAAAGTCACACAAATTCTTTTTCTCAAAAGTGGAATTATGTGCATTATGATTCTGAAGTAAAACATCTGAGGTTAAGCACTGATGTAAATAGAGGAAACAATGCTATTTTCTTCTTAGAACTTAAACCTCTGGTTGAAATACATCACTTTGTTCTTTCTACTCTAGAAAGCTTATTCCATGTTCCTAAATTATGACGCTTGCTTATATTTGGAAGGTTTTTTGTTTGGTCGTTTGTTATGTTTTTTGTTTGTTTGGTTGGTTTTTTTAATAACTTCTTTGGTTTTGCAAGTAAAAACGTTCATTTTACTCTTAAAACTAGTTTTTATTAACTGGATGAAACGCAGTGTTTTGGCTGTTGTACTGGAATCTGTCATTCTTTCTGCTGAGTGCTCATATTAAAGGACACCAGATTCCAGGTCGGAGAGCATAAACGTTCAAGCTGAGGTAAAAGTGAATAGTTTGAGGAGGCACTGCAAGTTTGCTCTGTGGTTTCCCCACAATGGAAATCGTCGTTACTACGTACGAGCAAGGGCATCTTTGTAGCATTTAGGTTCCACTAAATTAATCAGTCAGCAGAGGGAGCAAGAGTCCGCTCGCCAAAGTACCAAGTTGTGCTTTAGTTAATTTGACAATCTACATTAGTATTTCAGTCTGGATAGGCTCACACGCACATACATGTTCATGTTCACATGCACATCCGCGTTCATCAGCAGTGAGAACATCACTGCAACATTCACACCAGGTTTGTGCTGCAATTGTCTTGCAAATAATGCAACCCCCCCTACAAATACATTATCTATAGAAACATTGATTAAATCCTTGAATTACAACAAACCAGTCATAAGGTGAGTGTTCAGGTACTTAGTCTTTGAAGACAAACTTTGTTTCCATTAATTCCAAGTGGGTTTATTTGGTTGTTTTTCCTTTGGTTGGTTGGTTTGGTTTGGTTTGGTTTCATTTTTGGCTTTGGTTTTGGTTTGGGTTCGGTTTGATTTTTTTATTTGTTCATTTGGTTTTTTTTTGTTTGTTCATTTGATTTTTTTTCCTCCAAGAAGGAATATATTCGTCTAAACATTGAGGATGAGTTTTTTGGTACTGTTCTAGTCAAAGAGAAGTTCTCTGTTCAGAGCTGTAATTGTATTGAGAACTGAAAGTGAGCTGTGCACACTTGTGGTTTTGTCATGTATCAACTGGTCACACTGGTGGTGTCTGCTCTTTATTACCACAGGCTTAATAGTTCATTAGTGAACTAAGTGTGTTTCACTTGGGGTTAAAAAGCATGACGTGACATGAAAAAAAGGTTTTCCTTCTTCATATCTCTTGTGGGAGGTTAACCTTCAAAGAAGTATTATTGCAAAATAAAATACAGGAAAGTTCACTAAACCTCTGTCTCTATCCTGAAGAACTGACTCTAACTGCTACTGTCAGGTCTCTCCAGCCGTCAGCCAGGTAACTGTCAGCCTGTTATTTCTCACTGCATCAGTTAATTGCTGCTCAAGGACTTTACAGCACCACACTAATAGGCAGTGGGGCATCTACTAGGGTTTGGCTGCTTTGAGTCTGTGCTATTGGATACTCTCAGTGCTTTGGCTGAAGCTCTAGAGCAACTTGAAAGAAAGTTGACTGGGAGCCAAGCAGTTGTGGAGAGGAAGCAGAATTACTGTGGTTTCTATCGGGGTTAAGCAAAGTTAAGCTGGAACTTCGCTTTTCTTTTAGAAAATAATAATAAAAAAAAAAGTATGTTTTTTTTGCCTTCTGGTGAGCTCATTCGAATTGGAAACAAGCCAGAGGGGGGAAATGTGATCAACAAGCAGTGCTTAAAGAGAGCCCTAGGCAGCAGACAAGTGGATCCTGAAGTGTACTTCTTGTTGCTCCCTGCAGATGTTTTGCAGCCAGTGCTTCAGGGCCTTGCTCTAGAATAGGTTTGTTAGTTCAGACTCTGACTTCTCTCCAGTCAGCCAAGATGCTGCCTGTAGAAACTTCTTCCTGCAGACTATGAAGAGCACTAGAAATGCACACCTTGCTCTCAGGTCAAGGGTTTCCGATCTCTGATGAAGACATGCTCTTTTCTGTTCTTGCTCAGTGTGCTTTACTTCGTGCTCACCGAAATGGCCTTTGTTGCTTTGAGGTGGCTCTTGAATCACTCTTCGTGCTCCACAGTTCTGTGGCATTTTTCTTAAAAAGGATAGCAGTTTCAGCGTCTTACCCAATGAATCTTTGATTTCGTATGTGCAGAACCGAGGCTGGCCAGAAGATGTCATCTGAGCTTTTCAAGAGGGGAGCTGTGGTGTGAACAGGCTCTTCCATTATTGTCTGTGTGGCATTCCTAACTTATTTCAGTTGCTGTTGAAAAACTGAGTTTCAAAACCCCACAAATCGGCTACAAACATCTTAAAAATTCTGTGTGATTTATTAGTACTCCTGATGTTGGTACTGCATCTTCCACACACAGCACTGAGGGAATTCTCTAGTGTACGCTAGACATGCTTTCTGGCTGAGGGCATATGTGGCTTTTTCCAGCAATGCAGCGCAGAACAGCAAATAACAGAACTTCTGGAGTGTTGGGTGATACAGAGCGATTGCTTTGTCCTCATTGTTATCACAGGTAAGTGATGCAGCCTCCTCATAGACCAACTTTACCTTTTAATCGTGAAATTCAGCCTATGTTTGAGTCTCTGTTTCTAGGCCACTGACTATGAAAGTGAAATAATCAGACGACACTGGCAACTCAACTGGAAGATTAGAATGATAGGTGGTAGTGGGGCAGAATAAAGCTGATGTGTTTGGGTTACAGATCTGATCCTCCGTGGACCTGCTCCACACATGGGCTTGGGTCAGGCTCCAATTTCAAACCCATCTGGTGTATTTGATAATCAAATCTTTGCTCATCTATTAAATGTGAAATGTACTTATTTGGCTAGATTTTCAGAGAAACTATGTCATGACTAAAATCATCCAGGGGTGGGGCTCACTTTGCATCATTTTTTTTAAACAAAACTGAATTGTCATGGCTGACTGTTCTCAAGCATATGTAAAGCAGATAAAAGCTCTGCATCCATCCCCTGTTCTGATGGTGCCATGCTTTAAGAAATGGTGGCTTTCCCTGCTGTGCTATCCTCTGTGAACTCCTACGGCATGTACGTAGGACCTGTCTCTCACTTGCAGTGCTACGTTTTTAAGTAGGAGATAATTCTGTATGTTCCAAACTGTGATAATAGTAGACAGTAAATCCTGAATGGCACTGTTCCCTTTTAAAAAACGAGTCCAACAGTGCTGAAAAGGTTAGTTTATTTTTATTATGACTTTGCTTATGGCAGGCCCTGTGTCTTTGGAATCTTTGGCTACAGTAGAGCAGACTGCAGTAGTGAATAGCCTGAAAGTTTCCTTGGTGACATGATGCAAAAGAAACTGCAGAACCCTCTGTAAAACCAGCAAAAACTATGTGCCATTGCTGCCCTTTGACAGCCATGTTACTAAAAGCAAAAGGGGTTTCAATTTCCTTTTGACAATTTTCCATGTAGTTTTCCAACCACCCGACATAAAAGTAGGTGTACTCAGGTATCTTCATTCCCTTTTCTGGAGTGCAAGTTGATTTTCTATTCTTTTTTTTTCCAGTCAGGCTTTTAGAGGCATTCTAGTGTTGTTCTCAGTGAATACCGGTAATAAATATTTCTACCTTATTCACCTGCCAACTCATCTTTTATTCATCCTGCTGATGAAAACAATCTCCCATGAAACTTCCACTGCCAAAAGAGTTCAAAAACTTACCAACTATGAATGGAATGGATTCTTCAGCAGCTTAGCATGAATTTTCTACAGCCTTGTTACACACTTTTGAAGGTAGGAACTGTGAAGTTCTGATGTTTGATTAAAGCAAGAGAAAGCATGCAACACAGTCAACATAGGAACATTTGAACCTGTTCTTATTACAGGCTATTATGTTCTTTTTGCAAAAATGCCAACGTTGTACCAAAATAAAGACTTGGCTGTCCTTCTACCTATCTAACTTCAGAGGTGTGGATTGGTGCAGCTGTACCTCAGGTCCTTAGCCAACAGATACTGGTGCTCTTGCTTTATGAGAGTGGAACCACACAAGCTTACTTGTGAAGTTTTGTGTCTTGGGAATTGGAGCTGAGAATAAATTAATTGGCAATGTTTATGAATGGAAAAAAGGAAGCACCCACAATACTGACTCTCTTCTTTCCATGTAGGTAAGAGTGTGTTTATGTAGGAGCTTGGGGAGAGAGAGAGCACTATTCAGTGGCATCCAGCTAAATCAAGCTGAAAATTCAGTGGAAATTCAGCTAAGTGGTAATTCTTTCTTTATACTTGAGTGGAAATTGATAGTTTTTGCAAGCTATTGACAGCATGATCTCAGCTTTAATTGCTATACCGCTTTATTTAGAAACTAGCACATAACTTTTCTGTAATACAAACAACCTTCCTCCAGTTGTATTTCATAAGTATGTTTTGTAAAATGTAAATTGTTGCAGGAGCCTACATATCTACATAAACATTTAACAGCATTACCAAATACATTTGAAACAGGTTTTGAACCAGACCAACTCATTTATGCAGCTTTATATATTCTATATAAGTGTATCTAAAAACCATCATTTGGCCTACAGATGAAAAGCAGGAACTGTAGGCAAACTACTGTCCTGGACAGTCATGAGTACAAGGATCTTGCTACTTTAAGTATACGTGTGTGATACGAAGATGTGATTTTTATGCTTTGTGAAGAGAAAGGAGAAGTATGAATGTGTATCCAGTTAAACTTCTATCTGAAAAGGCTCTTTATACTTGACTAGATGAAAGTTCAGCTGCTTCAAAAGCTCTCCCATGACCTTAATCAGAGGCATGACTGTATGTTTCTGACATGTTCCTGAGGAACATGTCAAAGTCTGGTTCTGATTTTCAAGATAATGTTGAATTAAAACCAATCATGCCAATGATGTAGCATTGCCTCTGAGGTCAGATCTCTGGGGGCACTGGTCAACAGGATCATTAACCTCTGAGTTCTGGCAGTGGATTAAAACGGTAGAGTAGAAAATAAGCAAATGTCTTCCTCTAAAAAATTATGGAACATCTGATTCTGTGGCCTGAAATAGGAAATACACTGTCATGTTCTCCTTGAGCTCAAGTAAGATTTCACTACCATAACATCCTGGGACTCAGTCCAGAGGCAATTGACCTCTCCTTGAAAACTTGGAAGGAGTAAAGAGCGTGAACCCCTGGATGTATACATTCTAACTGCAAATGAGATGCAGTTTTAGATGTGCAATGCCCATGGCTGATGATTACAGATCTGTGTTCTCATAGCTTTGCAGGAGTATTTTGTCTATTGGCTGATACACTGCATTTTTTTTATTGCTAACCAGTTTTTGAACTTTGCTCTTTGTTTCTGTGGCAGAAATAGGTTAGATCAATAACCTATTAATAACCTATTCAAGCTCAAAGTTCTATTCATCCTCACTCTCCAAACAAGAGGTATTTCCATTGTTCATTATTATGTGCCATTTCCATTTCAACCCTGACCTCATAAATCATAAATGAGCTTGAAGTATTCATTTCCCTCTTTCAGCACTACCTTCATCTAGTATTTGCTGACATGGCTTGTTATAACTTATTTTATAGCACAGTCAGGCCTTGTTTTCTGAACAGATGAATTTGTTGTTGGACAGGACTTTATAAATAGAATTTAGGGGCCACCAAAATGAGAAATTCCAGCTCATTAGGATCTCATCTGGAACAATATGATCTGATACAGAGAAGTTTTGAGCAGATGAAACGAAAGCAAAGACCTAGCTAATTGGTTCTAAACCTTTACATTATGAAAGGGCTATTTTTGTATATCTGTTAAGGGTGATAGAAACCATCTGGAAAAGAGATTAAAGGCAGCATACACTGGAAAGAAAGGAGAAAAACTAGGGTAGTTAAAGAAAATATATGAAATGTCCACATGGGTAAACAAATGACTTCTGGTACCTTCTGGTATTCTGAGCTACCTTCTTCAGATGAAAATTAAAATCTTGTCAACCTCTGCTATCTTGTTCATATGTAAGAGGCAGTCGTGTCTCCTCTATCAGCACTTGGTGCTGAAGTGGTGAAGTCAATTTATGGGTATGTGACTCTATTTCAATATCTCAAGTAGAATTACTAATGGAAAATGCGTGAATCCTCAAACTATCTAGGGTCATGGAAGACTGAAGGCTTACTGCCTCAGCCAGAAATATGTTGTCTGAGAACACTGACAGCAACTGTGTGCACGTTCTGCTCTGACAGTCTCTCACACCATACCTTCCAGAAGCTGGAACTCTGGCGTTGGGACATGCATGAAGACTTTGCCCTAATTCCTCCCCTAGTGGCAGGCTTCAAACGTGGTTGGATGCCAAGCTAAGTCAGTTTGTTTTGTTATCATGAAATAACATCCTAACTGATGTCTTTACTTCCTCCTTCCTTACTGAGGAACAAAGCACACTGGGTAGGAGAAGACCCTACGTGAGACACAATAAACAACTGAGAAGGAGCTGTGCACAGTTTTTCTGGGATATTTGTTCTAGATATTTATTTATCTCACTGTTTTCTACAGTTCTCCTGGGACATATTAATTTTAGCTTTTTTACTGTGTACTGAAACCAGCTGAGTCCATGTGTTGCCTCTAGAACCAACAGTTTATCACAGAAATTAATGACATGATTTTCTTAATAACTTATGTTTAAAATTATTGTGCTTTAAATAAGAAGCCTGTGAAATATAATGTTAGTGGATTAAATATAATAATACACATCCTTAAAAAGTATATGTTCTCACTATCTCCAATCAAAGCTGCCCATCACCATTAGTTCACAATTTGATGTATAGATGTTGACCTGCCTCATTAGTTAGCAGCAGCCAATATTGTGCTAAAATCTGACTCATCCCGCATTTGACTGCATACTGATGGATGAGTGAACTGTTTGAGATAAAATAAGAAACTGCTTACAGATGTTGTTGTGTCGAACTAGATCCTTTCACTTTGTGAAGGAGCCTTTCTGACAAGTGTGATGCTGCACGGTCTAGGTGAAAGCACAGCTCTTTCCCAACGCACTGCCAGAAGGCCTGTGTCGTGAGTTGGCTGATCTCAAAGCTACACCAAAACAACTTGGTGCACATGAGACAAACACCATGGGTAGCACTAACCATCTGTGGTCATGCAGTTATTAACAGGAACAAGCTAGTGAGCCAATTTTAAGAAACTGTTATGTCTCATAGTCTCAAATCTCTTAGAAATGATGATTCACAACCTTTATTCATTAATGGGCATCTGATTCATCGCTGGTTACAGTGGAAATAGATTTTTATATTGTGGGATAATTGTTCATACTGCTTTGTAAAGACTCTGCAATTATTTCTATTATTGATGTCTACTTGGAGAATTTATAGCTTGTCTGTAAAAACCTATAACCTGCTAAGCTACAGCATTAGGGCAATCTCTAGATGAAGTGATTTAAAGTGGTCATTTTTAATTTATGAAAAGGTTTTCCTTAAAGATAAAGAAAAGGTTTCAAAGCATTCACAGCCTTTTCAGTAGCATGTAGGACTCTAGCTTTCACTTAAAAATAAAAAATGCCAGAATTTTCTGTTCATTTAGCTAAATGGAAAGGTTTTGTAGTCACACATTTCAGCCTCACACACTTAATTTTCACTTGATAAAAATCGGAATGTTTGGAGGTAATAAAAAAATTTTCCTGTAAAATAAACCCTGCAATTTTTTTTTGTTTTCCTCAAGGAAGGGATGAAAACTCTTAATTTTCTGCAAAAAAAAAAAAAATAATTCAGAACTTCTCTCAGCACTTTTTAAAGTTAAATGACTTATTCAGGGGTAGCTTGGATGAAATGAAGTATTAATTTTTAAAGTTTCACTGTCTATAACTTGGGCAGACTAATTCAGGTTGAATCATGGCAACACAATGCCATTAGTCTTTAGGGCCACATTTGTTCCTTCTTACCTTGTGAAAAACCTTGCTGGTTGTGCTTTAACTGGGTCTGAAACGTGCTGCTTCCTTCCTAGAAGGAAGCAGAAGTTTGGTTCATTCCATATGGAAAGGTTCCTCACTTCAAATCCCTTTATGAATGGTCACTAGTAGGTAATGGTAAGGGGGTTTGTGGGGAGATTGTTGTGGGTTTTTATGTGTTAGTGCCCATTTTACTGAATTGCCTGAAAATTCCAGGGGTCCAGCATAATGCTGGGGAGAGCTGAGCTGATGAGTGGCATCAGATTGTGAATGTTCTTTGGCAGCTCAAGATTAGAGAAACTCACTCACTTTTGGAAATTTTTATTCATAATAAGAAAAGTGATAGTAAAAGCAAATCTGACATTTAGCACTTTTTATTCCCATAATTTGCTATAAAATGCTTTGTTAACTTTCAGATAGTCTTTGGCAAGCAGTAACTATTAGTTCTCCCTTACTGAACACACCTCTTTTGGAGATTGTGACTGTTGAGACAGATCTTAGCAATTCTGCAGAAGTCACTGTGTTTTGAGCTGATGGAATTTATACCACTGATACTGTGAAGTACTTATCTGAGAACAGATGTGTCCTGGTCACTAGGGCAGAAAGCTTTCCCTATTGATATGAAATGATTGTTAGAAGTTACTGTTTCTTCTTAGTTCTGATGTATTGGGAGTGGGTGAAAAGACAATATTAAAACATGGAGTTTTCATGGGTAAAAGTAAATCCATTATAAGCTTTCAGATACCATGTATTCAGGATGTACTTCTGTCCAAAGGCCGTACAGTCAAGCTTAAAAAGTAGGTTATTTTCCTTCTATTGTTGTAACCCTTAACATGTAGTTACTTTAGCGGTAACTATGACAGTAACTATGCAGTCTATCTACATCTTTCTAACTTGTTTTCCTTACAATCCTCTATGCATTTCTTTTTATTTTATGTAAATACAGCTAATTGATATGAGATGTTTCACCTTTCATTATTGTCTTCTGAAATAGAAATTGCTGTCAAGATGAAACTGTTAGGAGGGTAGGAAAGAAAACAGGCTCATATCTATTTATAAATATATATATATTTTAAGCTATCTTTTATTGTTCAGCTTTGAATTGAGGTATTGTTTTCTCTGAGGACTGTGAAATGTTTACTGAAAATGTTATAGGGTAACGGCAGCAGTGAGTGAAACAAGGCTGTTTTCTACCCCACTTTAGACTGAGCAAAAAGAACTGCTCTTATGCGTGTGTCCAGCTGGAAGACATGTAATGTGAAGACCCTGATTTTAATTTGTACTTTGGAGATGCTTTGGCAGTACACACAGCTTTGCTCCAATACTCTTAATATCAGACTCCATTTACCAACTGCTTTATTTCTGTGGTTTTTATCTAGTATTTCACCTTCTTAGAGGGGACACAACAGGATTAATGAGATAATCTTATCTTTTACAAGGTATTGGCAATGGCAAAGTAATAAGATGTACTAATAGTGCCTCTAACCTAATGTACAAAGGATTTTAAACCTTAATTCTATAAAAGGTTTTGGGTTGTTCTCATTATATTTAACTCAAAACTCAGTTTCAAATCAACAGGTGTCCAGAAAAAGTCAGGGAAGTGGAACAAACAGAAGACAAGTTGTTCAGAGTTCAGAAGGTATTTTTCAGTTAAAAACACAACTGGATGCATATGAACTTGTACTGATACAAAAAGGAACCATGTAAATTATGGGTAGAGTTTCCCAGCTCTATGTGCTAATCAAAGGAAGAAAGCCTCACTGTCTAGTAAAGAGGCATCTTTCCAGATTTTTGCTTTAGGAAACAAGCACGTTGGTTTGCCTCACAGCTTGGAGCATTTGGGCAAGAGAGCTTCTTTGAAATGTGACACTGAGCATTATCTGCTTTACAGTAAAAATGTCACAGCTCTTCCAGAAAAGAGGCAGTAAATCTACTGTTGAAATCTGAAGGTAAGAGGAGTAGAGCTACTGTATCCAGAGATGCTTGTCACCAAGAAAAGCTAAAAATATTCTGGGTTTGCACCCTTTGCGGACAGTGTATAGGGCTTCATCTCCAGACTTCTGTTGGTTGTTAGCAAGGGAAAACAAGGAAGGAGCCTAAATGAGAGCTTTAACCAAAAACATGTTTCTAGTGCATCTAATTTTTTTAGTACAGGTTCTTTAGACTTTTACAGTACAGATACCTTCTGACTAAGGAAATACTTTAAACTGGGGAAGTTCACTGTGATTCCAGTCCTTACCTTGCATGTTTAGAAATCTGCTAATCTCAACTGCATCCATGTCTGCTGAAAAGTCTATTTACGTCTGTTTCTGGAAAGGGAGGTTTTTTCATCTGTGAGCTAAGAAAAGGTGAACACATGTGACTCTACTGGTCCAAAGAGACCCCCCCAGCTCTGACTGACAGCTGGTGCACATATTACGCAGATGACCAGAACTATTCAGTTCTCGGTAAACCGCCGAGTTATCTGCCTCTCGCCAAATGTTAATTACACAAATGTCTCTGTCTGTCAAGTGTGCATGTTGGGATTGTGGAGCATTTGACTCAATGCTAGATGTGTACTTTATCTGGCCTGCTGTCAGCAGAGTCCTCATTTCCACCTAGCACATCAAACTGGGGATGAGAAAAGCCTCCCTAAGGATTATGTGCTTGATAATTTGCATGGGACTGCGGTGCTTGCATTTGACACCATGGTTTTTAAAAAACCTTGGAATTAAACCAATAACATTTATGTGTAAAACCAGTCTAATATTGCCCTATGGTCTTTATAATTGATAGCTGTTTTGATTCTTCACCTTTAAAGACTAAATTACAAGGTGATTTCAGACATTAACTGTGAGTTGCCTGTAGCTTGCACAATGGCATTGCCCCTTTTGTCATTATTTCATGCTTGAAATGCATTCAGAACAATTCCCCTCTACCTGGCAACATGCTGTCAACTGCAAGCTGTGTGCATTCTTCCAATATTCTTATCGCTTATCTAACTCAGGCTGAGAAATGGAATCATAAACTTATGTGTTTAAGATGCACAAATAGTGTTTCTAGTTAAAAACAGACAACCAAGCCAGTAGAAGAAGAGAAGAATTAAGGCTTTGACCTGTTGTTTGGGGATCACTCTGGAAAATTCTTGGGATCACTGATCCACACAAGTGTAATGTGCAGCAGGTTATAACTACCATCCTTTAAAGTGAGTATGTAGGCAGGAAGGCCAACAGTAAGATGAGTAGTAGTCTGAACCTGAGTTTGTTTACAAAGTGTATTACTGCACATTAATGGTATGCATTGCTTGCTGGCTATTTTGCTACAGACAGTTCTTCAATTAAAGGTGTTGTGCAGCGGAACACAACACCATTCACTGAATAATATATACACTAAACGAGTGACCGCTCTGGCTCCAAAGACAGCAAACAGTTACTGGAGTGCAATGCTGCTGCTTAGCTAAAAAAACTGTTGGTGGGACCTTCGTAAAGTGCTGTGTTGGTATGACTGCTTGACTTTGTTTATGGACACAGCTTGCTGAAGGAGGTCTGCACCATCTTTCATTTGAAGCAGAAGGCAAAAAAGTGCATCTATATCTCAGCTCAGTACAGATCCTTTAGGAGAAGGCATGTTTTCAGCTCAGAGCATCCTTGTCCATGTGGATTGATTTTTCTTTTTGAAGTGTTTGCACACAAGAGGTAGTGAAAAATGGTAAGAAATAGTATTTCCTTACCCTGGCTTAGTGGTCATACTGTAGACAAGCCTGTTAGTCACTCCTCAGTCTGCCCTAAAAGAGTTCAGCAAGAGAGTTTTATTGTTCTTAAATTTTCTTTCAGATTTTATAACATTAATAAAAATGAGAGAGATCTAGTGTATGATAATGCAGCTCCTTTCTGATAATGACTGCATCTCTCAGACTCTGATACTTACTTTTCCTAATAGGTGTCAGAATTAAAAATCACTGTTAAATTTCTAAGGTAAAGGAAGGGAACATTCACCTACATAAAAGCAGCTCATTGTTTTATTATACATTTTTCTGAAGTCTGTATTCTGGTGGACAAGGTAAGTTATGACTCTTTGTTAATTTTATTTGAGCTGTTTTGTGTTGTTTTCTCAAGTAAAGCAGTCTGGCAGATATCTTCCAAGAAAATGCATATTCTTCCATGGGCTGTTTCCTGTAGTCAGACCTGGCTGTGGATACCTGAAAAAGGCAAAGAAGATAGTGCTAAAGCACACATATATAGACATAAACATTGTATGACAGGTTTTAGAAATAAAACTCACTTTTTTCACTTGCCTCATCTAAAAGCATAGCAACTTTTCAATCCTTTTGCTTTCTTTTGTTCTTTTCATTTTAGTTTTATAAGGAAAGCTTTCCATGGGAGCTTGTGGTCTCTCTTGCAGCATCTGAAATGGTCAAATGCTAGAGAGGGTTATTATGTATAGGGGGAGAGGAACAATTTACTAGTTGGATTAACATTAATAAATAAATTCATTAGCATGCCTTAGGGGGAAAGTCTAAGGGGCTGAATTTTTACTTAATGATCAGTGGATATCAGCATCAGTGAGCTACTAAGATATATGGGTCTGTGCTCAGCTGTAGCAATTGCTGCCCAGGCTTTGAATCTAATCTGGTCAGCTTTCAATCCTTTCAAAGTAATTGTGAAATGAATTGCATTCTGTAGTCTGAAAAAGTGTACCTTGAGTATGCCCTGCTAAAATAGGACAAGTTGGAATCATCCTACTTGCAGGCTTAAGCAGCCTTAATGCACTGGTATTTAGGACCATATTTATTTACAGAAGAAATAAGTCTCTGTTCACAGATTTCTTGTAAAATTGACTTTTAAAATTATTTCAAATACTGGTGCAGTGTCCATACACTGATTTCCCTCCCCCCCATACTTCTATTACATAGATTCGTTGTTAAGTCATATTGATGAAAAACGGAACAGGAGCAAGAAACTTCAATGGAAATAAAGCATTAAAAGGAGAGCTGGGGATCTGCTCCATTTTTTTTTTTTTTTTTTTTGGAAGATGAGCCATGGATTTGCTTTTATCTTCCCACCATTTGTCTGGCCTGAATGATGTACAGGGACTCCTCTCTTTCTTCTAGGTCTGTATGGTATCAAGTACAGAGACTGAACTGCAGGCATGAAAGAATAGCAAACCATACCAGTAACTTGCATTACAGCTAAGTCTGAAGGCAAGCTAAAAGCAAATCTTTAGTTCCATAGAACTGAAGCGGTGCTGAAATGAGACTTCATAAAACTTTGAATTTCTGACAGAATTTAAAAAAGTGTTTGTTGGAAATCACCAGGTTTGGCACCCAACAGTGTTTAACAACAAAGGGACTACTATAGGCTGTAACTCTATAGGCTGATGTGGGTCTTTGCCAGCTGAATTCATGGCCGTGGAGATTTTCAAACCTCTCTGGGTAATCGCTTACTTTTCTTAACCACCTTTGTTATAAAGAATATTTGTCTTACGTCTTTCCCTTGTTGCAACCTGTGACTACTGCTTTTTGTGCTTTTGTGGCATTCCTTTGGGTATAGTCTGTCACCATCTTCTCTATAAGACCCACCTTTAGACAGCAGAAGACAACTCTAAAATTCCCTTATGGCCTTCTTTTCTCCAAGCTAAACAAACCCCATTCCATCACCCTCTTCTTACACATGATGTGTTCAAGCCCCCTACCATCCTTGTGGCCCTCCATTCTACTCTCTCCAATGGAGAGAGCG
Source organism: Psilopsiagon aymara (assembly GCA_024733675.1). NCBI lineage: Eukaryota > Metazoa > Chordata > Aves > Psittaciformes > Psittacidae > Psilopsiagon > Psilopsiagon aymara. The sequence continues at coordinate 23,455 of JANRGW010000052.1, read as the reverse complement.
AAAAAACCCAAAACCGGACATAATATGCCAGATGTGGCTCCTCACACAGCTTCTTCTCTCTCTTTAAGTTGCCCTTCCACAGTGTCTACTTGTTTCTGTCTCCTGGTGTTATGTTTTCCTAGGTAAAAGTTGATAGTCTGGGCTTGTATTTAGTCAGCTGCAAATGACATCATCATCATGAAAATGGTAATGATTGTCTGAAAAATCTTACCAGTGATATTGAGATTTATAAGGATGGGAAAATAAAATTACCTTCCAGATTCCACATTATGTAGTGTAGTAAACTAAGTCTAATTTGTGAAGCATTTTTTAAGCTACAGAATATTTAGTAGCAATACACATTTCCCTGAGATTTGGCTCCCACTACAATAGTAAATATCAGAAACACAATTCACTACAATGTTGATAGCAATGAATAAATTGGGTGGTGCTGCCAAAATGTTACTGTTCTGCTATCTAGTTGTACTGAATGAAGTGAGGTAAAATAACAGGAGCTCTGCCTACGCACTGGCTTCTGGTGCTGTTTATGGCTGGTAAAGTTGTGTTAGTGGGAAATCATGACTTAAAAAAAAATGTTTGGATAAGGACATCTTCAATCTGCACTATGAATAAATAGGGAGCTTCTATCTGCCAGAGGGTGAATTTGGCATCTGCCATTGTTATCACATTTTCTTACTAAAATAAATAAATATATATATTGTCTCCAGGTCATTAAATTGAGGAAATGCATCAGAGTCATCCCATGGTTACATTTCACTTCTAGTTAATTCAATTAAAATTATTTTCAGTTACATTAAGTATCAGACCATCAGACATCTTAGATCTTCTTGAAGTGACAAGTCCTTAATACCCCTGCAATGATTTGGAAAACCTCATGTGATAGCGCAGTCTCTATTTTCTAGATCAGCTGTTCCTTTAGTGAGTACAAATAGCCAGTAGAATAAACATATTTCCCTATCTCTAAGAAAAACCACAAGTCCTCTGAAGCACCTGAGCAATGTGCAAAAGTAGTCATGCAGGCTAAAGATCATCAATGTTTCTCCAAGCCTCTGTGCCAAAAATAGCAAATGTTTGGTATCTTAAATCAAAGGGTTGCTATAAAAAGACGCTTCTAAGCCTGTGGAGTATCCATGTCATTTGACAGGATGGTTTATTTTTGGTATGAGCGTTGACACAGCCACTTACAATCAAGGCAGATAGAAAGTCACTGAACCGTGAGCTCTAGGAGCAATGCTGCATGAAAGAGCATTGTGACTCTCACGTGAGGAAAGTCAGAGAACATCACTGTCTGTGAGCTGTGTATCTTAGAGAAGAAATGATACTTATATAACACAGAACCGTGCCATTGTTGGTGTAGTTTTCTAAGATTTGTGTTTCCCAAAACAACTCAAAGGCCCTGCAAGTGGTGACCCTTTCTGCAGACTAAAAGGGCAAGATGCTCCATTGTTTATCAGTCAGCAGTGGCTGTTTAAGTGTCAGAAGACATGTTCATTACCCAAGAGAGGAGCTGGAAGGCTCTCTGTTATCACAGCCTTTTTTGACCCCCCACACTTGAACTCTGGGACAGTTGGGGTTTTTGATAGTTGAAGTAGAAAGCTGTGTTTCCAAAAAAAGTTGTCCACTTTTCTGCTCCTCAGTTCCATTGTATTTGAGGGCCCTCAAGAACCGCTGCAAATATTTTTCAGGCAGCAGAGACACATACAAGCCAATAACTTGTTCAAGGTCACAGAAGAAATCTCTCATGGTGCAAGATGTGAAAGCAGGTTTCCTAAGTGTGTCTGTCCTCTGCAGGACTGTCAACATCTGACAAAGGGTATCCTTTGGTAGAAGACTTGTCATCCTTTGGTAGAAGACTTGTGACAGACAGGCTGAGTCAATTTATTTTGCTGGACTTCTGGAGTGTAGCTGTACCCAAATGCCACCTTTTCGCCAGCACATGATGCAAATGGCAAGGTGCCATACCAGTGTGGTGGGGAAGAAGACCAAACACTGCAAGAGAGCAGATTGCAGGCTGGTAGCTCAGCCAGCAGTTCTTCCCGAGCACTGCAGCTTGCTGTGCTGCCTGGCAGAGCGTGCCTCGTAGGAAAGGACTTGTGGTGACCCCCAGTCCCTAATTTGCACATGTGTAGTATGAGGTAGGATCTAGGCCTTAGTCCTTTTCTTCTAATTGAAACTAAGGAATTATCCAGCTTCAAATTCCAAGTTCTTGCTAAGACTAAGAAATGGGCAAAACCCAGATGATGTTGTTACAGCAAATTCTTTGTATTGCATATTAGCTGTACATATTCTGCTTTCAGGATACACAGTTGAATATAGTATTTGCCAAGTCTCATGACTTAATTTTATATATATTCTTGGGATCTTAGAGAGATCTGAGTCTTCTCATTAATTTACTGAGGCTATTTTCAGCTTCTGCGGGTAGTAATAAGTAACTCTGCTCCTGCTCTTCCTTTTTTAATCTTCATGAGTTTTTTAAAAAGACCCTTTCCTAAAATAAGGCTTTCCCTGCTCCCATGTTTTTTCCACTGGATACAGCATTCTGTGTCATTCAATGCGTCTTTTCAGGAAGCATGGTTTGATCTGGTTTTGGCAGCAGAAATTGAAGAGCCTCCTGTTGGTTATACAGATTGCCTGGGGGTCCTGCAAAGTATCTTCAGTGGTTGGTCATGTTCAAGTTCCACCTCACTGTTTCTGGCACAGACACTGTCAACAGGATGGAGGCTAATGAAAATGTCAGAAAAATGTCAAGAAATGAAGTGTGTGTGACTTCCCTCTTTTCCACAGTTTATTAGAAGTGGAGACATAGCTGTATGATCAAGTCCTGCTTTCTGCAGGGTTCTGTTTTCATCTACAGCCACACTTCTATTGCTTCTGTTCCTCCGGGTTACACAAAATCCTTTTTAAACATTGAAATATTTGCATCTGGTCCTTGCATATATCACTCTGTGCTTACCGCCAGTCTTGATGTTATCATCTTCAAAATTATGTTAAAAGCTCAGTTTTCTTCCTTACAAAATGATTAAACAGAATAAAATAAATCATAGTAGTGTGAATACAGCCTAATTCCAGTGCAAATGTTAAGTACCTATACTGAAGTTAGTGATTTAAATGAATTAAAAATCAATTTACTCAAAGCAAAATTAGACTTTGAATGTGGCTGGCCACAAATTTCCTGTTACAGGTTGGTAACAAATCTCCTTCTGCCCAAACACTGAAAAAAATAAGCTTAAACCCAATACCATTAATTTACCCGTGAATTCTTGTAAAATGAAACCCCTGCCAAGTTTCCAGAGAATGTGTTTGATAAGGACTGGGCATCGTTGTGACCTTACTAAATGCTCTCCTAGTGTGGGAATATATCTTACACACTGTGCCCAGTAATAATAGTAACATTGCTAACTTTGTAACAGATAGCTAAAACCAGACTACTTCACACCTTGTGTAAATTATTCCAGTATCTATGTGGATGATGTGCAAAAACTAACATGTGAGACCAAAGGTTTGATTTAAAACTGAAAAGGTATGAGAAGAGACAGCTCAAATGATGACGTGCGTAATTAAAACTGTCTAATCTGGATCCTTTCTGATTCTAGAGTTACGCATGAAGGTTTACATTGCGATTCAGCCCATTAATGATGAATAATTGGATAGACAACTGAGGAGCTCACATCACCTTCTTTCCATGGTTTGTTGATGGAAAAATAACACTTCAGTGGTTAAAATTCGAGAGACATGAGAAGTATAGGTGATTCTCACTAACAAAAATACTACAGAAATTCCCTTCCACAGCACACTGGGGTCTAGAGATACTCCCCTTTCTTCTCTCCCCTCTTCCCATTTATTTTATATTTTTACTGGACTGAAACACTGCAGAATCTGATACATAGGTAGAGGCCTGAATGCTGTGTTAAGAAAGACAACAGCATCATAACTTTGCTGACCTCCAGTTTCTAAGGGACTTCTGAAGGTAAGCTACTTAATTCTGGTTAAATAAACTCTGCTTTCTAACATATTCAACATACTTCATAAAGCTGCGCAGTTAAGCCTAATTTAACCTATTTTTGAAGAAAACTTTGAAGACTTTATAGGTGTGTTTTATTGTTAGACTGTAATGTTCACTTTATAACAGGGCTTGGCAATTGTGTAGTAAACACATATACTGAAAGAGTACAGTGTGTTTTGGGATTGATTAGCTAGCCAGCACACCAGTTACCAGAGTTTAGCGTGAATCTGCTGTCTAAAACAGCCTGGACATCCAATCAATACATCCATTTTTTAAAATCCTGCAAGACTGTGAAGTCTAACAGAATGCACTGGCATGAAAGTGGTCCATGTTGTTTGTATTTTTGAATAGTGTTAACATAAAGCTATGTCTTTATTTGATGTTTCAATGAAAACCTGCAGTGACTTGGTGATAATAAACTTTGGAATAGATTTATGCATCTTCTTTGTTTAGCCAGACTTTCAGAATGGCTGTTACTGAGTCTGACTTTCAGAAACTCCTATTCCACGCTTTAGGAGTGGTTAAGTCCTTTGAAAATTCAGAATAAACTTTGTCAGTGTCCTATTTCAAAGCATAAGACTACCTTGAGTACACATGACATAGCAGCTGGGGGAAACTAAATAAATGCAGGTGTTTACAGTGTACTTGCACTGTATGTTCAATGATACATGTATTTTACTTCTATATATGCACGGCCTTCTGCTATGTTGTTTTTCTTAAATGTCTCTGAAATATTTTCAGTTCCAATACTTATTTGTATTGGAAAATAGTTTATTATTTGGCATTCTTAACATGAAAATTTAAGAAATTTGTAATGTTTGAATCACAAACCAAACTTTCACTGAAAGCTTCTATCCCATGGCTGAATGGATAGAAAACTACTGTATTCTGTCACAACTTTGAGAAGAAATTGACATTAAACTGTTAGAATTCAGATATACTTGTCCTACGTTCCTTCATATTTTCTAATATATATACTCTCTGAACCATCAGAAAAATCTCACTTTTCAGCAAAGTGAACTATCTACCTTGGCTTTTCAGGCTTTTTCCATGCAATTACTGTTTTGCTTTTTTAAAAGATAAAGTTACTCAAAATGATTTGGCAAACAAAATCATTTTTACAAGAACTGTAACTACCCTTCATTACCATGCTGTATCTTTACAAATTTATCCCAGCTTTTCTGCAAGATGCTCATTTTGCTAACAATGGGATTTTAAAAATATTGCTTTATGCACTCCATGCTCTGCAGATCTAATTTTCAACTAGAGTCTGCAGTGTTCTGGGAATCCTTGCATAATCTGGAATGTGCTATAAATAGAACATGCACTCAAAGGAAGGAAAGCGTGACTTATTTTGTAACTATATGCTTGCCAGAGATCCTGCTTTCATCCAAAATCAAATTGCTCCTGTCAGGGCTGCCAATTTGTCAGTTAGGCAGAGAAATTTCCTGCAGTGTGCAAGGTGACTTTTCAGACTAAAGGGAGTGGGGGAGGAAGGAGGTTTCCCTTCTGCTGAGTAACTGGTTTCAGTCCTTTTACTAGGCTGTTTATATCTTCAGTTGAAGATACTCACCCACAGTGAGATCAGACTGACTGTTCAAGAAGGCCTGTGAGACACTGAGTTATGGTCTGTACTGGGTCCCTGTTGGTACCAGCAGATCTACTACTGACACAACCTGAACATTTGCACAAAGAGTAATGAGGACGTAAGTGAGAAATTGTACTTTCATCTCATTTCTGTGTGCATTCTGTGTGCTGATCTGACAGAAGAGATGGTTAGGTCTTCCACAGGAAGAAGCCATGTGGAGACCACCACAGCCCTCTTAAGACACTAGCTCCTAACAGGAAGTGCAGCTCGCAGCAAGGGGACTTCATTCCAGGAAGAGAGAGAAAAGAAAACAGCAATGCAAGATTCAGCATCTGAGTCCAGATTTCTGTCTGGTTGATTGCTTGCTTACTTGTGTGCCAGTGTTTGAAGGGCACTCTGGAGGAAGAAGGTGGCTCTTACCTACTTTCTCCAATCTGTGATTTTACCACGTTTTGTGTCTTCCTTAGGCCTGAACACAGACGAACAATGCGATTTTGCCATAACTATGGAAAGCTCTGAAATACATACCTGTTTTGTGTCTTTCTACTCACTGTCTGTGAAAATTGATTCCTTCTTCTATTTGTATTCTGTGAATGCTCCTCAGTCAGGTCATCAAATAATTGCAACGACTTCATTCCCAATAAGCTGAAATGAAAAAATCCGTCTGTCTTATCCAATTTCCCCCAAAATCCAATATAGCAAAAGACCTAATCTTAAACACTGCTGAAGTATTAATAAAATTGGAGGATGATAGGAGATGGAAAAGAAGAAACTTGTTCACATACCTTGGATTTCTGAGTATGTCTCTGAAGTGACTGAATTTTGAAATGGAGAAAAATCAGACAGTGGTAATTTAGGGATACTGTCATCCTCACTGGATAAGGTAAAATGTCACTTTGTAGCTAAACCACTCTTACAAAGCGGCCACTCTTTATGACTTATGAAGTAATGGTGAGATCACCACAGCAGGGGGAATCCTCAGGAGCCTGAAATTCACAGTGCAGCTCCAGTGTACCCCTCTTCTTTCCTGCCAGGAAAATTTTGTGTGGCTACACCACTTGTCGTAACAATTTCTATTTATAATAGCCCTCTTGGGTTTACTGGCAGTTGGCATTACCAAAAGCAAACTTTACCCTACTGCACCCTGCGCTTGGGTGCACTTGGGCAATGTCCAACTTGAGTGAACAGAAGACCTTTCCTGCAAAGCTGCTCGGATGTGAGCCAGACTACAGCGACATTCTGGAATGATGTTACAAGATATGGGTAAACTCTGTAAGTATGTTCGGGAACAGTTTCCAGATACATGGTTCCGACTAGGAAGTATGTTGGTATTTTTCACAGCCTGGTGCTGTTTTGATCATGTGCACAGAGCCACCAATTTCAAATGAAATCAGCCACCAATTTCAAATGAAATCCCACCCCTAGAAGGAACAGCTTGTATGTAAAGCACAATTCTAAGCTACAAGGAAAGAGTCATTAGAGTGAAAGATGGAAAAGTCTGTCTCCAAATTAAGCACGATTTACAATTTAAAAAAATAAATCAGTGAAATACTTGATGACTTTGAAGGTTTGGAAGCCCCAAGAAACATCTGTAGAGCCATTATTAGGACTGTCAGCCCTGTTCTTTAGATCTAGCATGTTCAAATCAAGAAATCCTAGCAGTCTTGCATTACTCCATTCTGTGTGGTCACAAAGTTATCATAAAATATAACCTCAAACAAACTATGTTATTGGAACTCCTCATTTTTCTTTTCTTACTAATTCAAGTAATTGTCTGCCACTTGCATTAAAAAAAAAAATTAAAGCAGGTGGGGACTCTAGTGTCAGAAACTTTTCTTCTTTTGCTTTTAGTAAGTGACTGGGAAGATTACTCTGTTTCTTAGACAGTGGTATTATGCTTTGAATTTGATCCAAAGAAATAAGGAAGAAAAACGTTGAGGTGTTTTAATAATGGAATTTGGGGCTCCAGCTGAACTTCGAAAAGAGAATTACCTAAATTGCAGAGGAGCTCTAATGTTTTCAGTTCTCTTTGCTGTTCTGAAACCTCATATATGGTAGCACTTCACACAGCTGGACCCTTCCAGTGAATCTTCTTTGATGAGCTCATGCCCTTTCAGAAGTCTCACAGACCCCTTGGGACGCAGGAAAGCATTCCCATCATACAAAAAAGGCAGGCTGAGGTACCAAGAAGGGAAATTCCCTGATTGTGCTCAGCTGCCTGGACTTCCATTCTACCTCCAAGACATACCTGAAACAAAACTGGAAAAGCTTGTGAGAGCCCCTGGCATACTGCATATTACATTGAATCACATGAGAAAAATAGATTTCCTGTCAGGCTGAAGAGGAGGAATGTGATATTAATGTGCAGCTTGTGTCATTCAGGAGATTAGTAAAAATAAGTCACAAAACTGTTTACCAAGAGATGATAACAACATTTGAATTTATGAAAGTAAGATACTAGGTAGGACACGAATGCTAATTTTAAGAGACATTTTTGAGGAGTCCAGTAGAAGTAGCACACAACAGGCACTTGTTTGAGACTTGCTAGTGTCAGGCACTATTCATTTTCTACATCTAACCACACATTTTCTGGGGACTTTTGATCTGTTTCCTCACCAATTAGCAAGGAAAGGTAGAAAAGAAAAAAAGGAACGTGAGCTGGATCCAGAAAATCTTCACCAGGACTTCCCATGGTACACACTGAACTTTTCCCTTCCATCTGTCTTTTGTCACTGCCTCTGGAAAATCTACAGACAGCAGAAACATCTTTCACTCAGGAGGTCACTGTCTCTGGAATCTGTTAGGCAAGATGGTTAGGCAAGAGGACAGGGACTTAAATCACTGGATATTCTCAGCCAAGGAAAGAAATGAGGCTACTGATGTTCTCCCAGATTTGCCTTCTGAGAGGAGGAATGAGCTGAAGTGCTTGAACTCCACTGAGCACAGAGAGGTTCTAACCACAGCAGGTTTTGTCCATTCAGGTTATAGTCCCCATAATCAAATACCCAATAAATAAGTAAATAAATACATAAAATGGTGAGAACTTCTCCCTTAGCCTTTTCCCTGTGCTCTCTGCCCACATCCCTACTTTTTCCTTGCCTTCACAGACAAACACTCTGAAGTTACTTTTTTTTATATGTATTTAGAACTCCATGCTAAAGCAGATTCTTACATTCTGATAGTACAGAAGATTTATGCTTAGAAGTCATTGGTATAAACATCACTAACTTCTGAAAAGCAGTCCCAGATTTATGCTGGGATAAAACTTTCTCCTAAAAGCACATTTCTTTAATGCTGACAGAAATGTTCTTTATATCTTAGCTTCTTATGAAAATGAGATGTACACTATCATATTATTAGCAATTACACAGTCTTATGTCCCTGAAGATGTTTTAAAACCCCTGGGATAATTTTAGCCAAATTTGACAAAAAAAAAAAAAAACACAACAAAAAACCACCAACCAAAACCAGGCAAACAAAGTCTAATTCATAATTAAGTTTCAATAAAACTGAAGCCTGTATAGAAGAGAAAATCTACACTATTGCCATCACTGAGGGAAGCAGAGGTGCACATGCTCTGTTTAGCAGAGGCCAGCCAACCAATCTACATGCAAGTGCTGTCTGAGGATGTTCTAGACAATCAGGGAAAGAAACTGTTAATACACTGATGTGTATTTGTAAGCATTTGTGGAGATGAATAACACAAATTGATAGAAAGCAGAACTCTCATTATTTCCAGTGCTCAAAGAACTTGTCTTTGATTGGCAGAGTCTGATGAAGTTTGGAGACCTGAAAAGATGCTGGAATTCTTACCTAGTGCTGTGCTTTGACTTTTAGCAATAAATTAATATGGTCAAAAAATAAAATGAAAAGCTGCTTTTGAAAATTTGACCCCGAAGTTCATCCTTAGTATTTTACGTTTTATTTTAGCAAGGCACATACATACATCCTAAAGTAAAACTAGCAGTAAACAATTGTTTAAGTACCTTGCTGAACTATATTTGAATATCATAAAAAGGCACACATAATATTCTTCATTAAAAAATAATTAACCTACTAAATTACAATAATCTTGATTCAAGTACCTTTACAGTAACAGTTTTTTAAGATCTTGGTAAAAAAACTGAAGTCCTTTTAATGCATATAAAGCTGTATCCTTAAAAGAAGCCAATATTGTGACTTGACTTGGAGTATTGGGAAGTATGATTCCCAAAATAGCATATGGCTGACAACAGGCTGTTATCTAAGTAGAACAAACTCTTTTCCATTATATCCTGGATATATTTTAAAGGTGGTCAGTTGGTTGCTGCAACCACAGGGGAGATTTCCCACATGAAGCAGAAATGGACACTAAAAATTCATTAGTGGTAAAAGAGATGAGGATTAATCAGGATTATTGAAACTAAGTCTATCTTTTTAATGTTATTGTACCCAGCTTTGGAAAATCTCATCACATTCATTGTTCACTGAGTATTTTTGTATTTTGCTGACAGTCTTTAGCAGTTCTGGCTGTATACACAGCAGTTTACTCAGGTTGTATTGGTAACAGGGCCCAAGCTGAAGTGAATTTCTTACTGTACCTGTGAGCCATGATTGGTAGGAAGCTATTGTTTTATTCAGAATTACTGCTTGGCTAGTATAGAGAAAGAAAAGTCAGATCCTTGATTAGTAACCCAGTATTTCCTCCAGTTGTCTGTGCTCAGACCCATCAGCAGATCACAAACAATGTTGGGTTTTTTTTTGATATCCGGAAGAATTTGGGGTTAATGGAAATTTCTGATGCACATAAGAACTCAAAATCAAAATCCTGGGCATTTTAACAATCTTGCTAGGACAAGAGGTAATGGGTTCAAACTTAAAGAGTGGAAATTTAGGTTAGATATAAGGAAGAAGTTCTTTACTGTGAGGTGGTGAGGCACTGGAATGGGTTGCCCAAAGAAGTGGTAAATGCTCCATCCCTGGCAGTGTTCAAGGCCAGGTTGTTTCCAGTCTTGGGGGACGTGGTTTAGTGTGGGGTACCCCTGCCCAGGGAAGGGGGTTGGAACTTGGTGATCTTAAGGTCCTTTCCAACCCAAACCATTCTATGATTCCATGAAGTGTACACTGTGTTTTCTCATCAACTCTTACTTGACTTGGATATTAATATGTTCTACCCTTCTAATTTGGAGGGAGTGTATGAAAAGTGGCCAGGTACATTAAATTAACAGTGTTATTTGTGATGTGCCTGTGTACTATTACGTATCAGAAGGCAGCTATGAACTAGGTAAAGCAAGATGTGAGTAGTAGGGGAGCAATCACTTACTTGTGCATGCATGTGACTTTCAGACAAGGTGAGAGTCATAAGGCAGCTTAATGCACACAGAAAAAGGTTTTCAGATTGAGATAATCAATTGCCCATATTTTTAAGATTGTGTATTGCTTGGAAACATTAATATTTCAGCGTTATACACTGTAACAAACCTCACTGAATGCTTGATGATTCTATATGAGTAGCTTTAAAACAGACTTAAATGAGATGCACTTTCAGCAAATTCTCCTGAACTGAACAAACAACATGCATTCCAGTGAAGTGGGAGTCACTTCCTGAACTCTAATTTCTTTCATCTTCCTGAAAAATATATCTTCTATGGGCTGATATATATTTGGAATACTTAGGGAGGGAATCCCTGCTGTTATCACTGTATGCACAGGTGCCCTGGCTTAAGCCAGGCCAGTAACTCAGAACCACAAAGTTGCTCGCGTGCTTCCCCTCCCTTCTTCCCACTTGCTCCATGAAGGGTGAGGAAGAGAATCGAAAGAATGTAACTCCCATGGGCTGAGATCAGAACAGTCCAGTAACAAAGGTATAACACAAACCACTGCTGCTACCACCAATAATGATAAAGATGAGGGAAATAACAAGGTGAGAAAATATAAAACTAAAAGGGGAAAAGGAAAACAATAAGCACAAGTGATGCACAATACAATTGTTCACCACCTGACAACCGAGACCCAGAGAAGTGATCTGGGCCTTCTGGGTGACTGCCCGCAGTTTCTATACTGGGCACAAGGTGCTGTGGAATGGAATACCCTTTTGGCTAGTTTGGGTCAGATTTCCTGTCTCTGCTCCCTCCCGCTTTTTGTGCCCCTTCTCCCTGGCAGAGGATGAGACTGAAAATTCTTTGATTGGGGTAAGCATCACGTAGCAACACCTAAAAACATTAGTGTGTTACCAGCGTTGTTCTCTGACTGAAGTTGAAAACACAGCATTGCACCAGCTACTAGAAAGGAAAAAAAATAACCATTACAGCTGAACCCAGGACAACGGCCGCTAAATGCAGCCTCAGACACCTCACTGCTTTCAATCCAACTGAAATTCTGACCAGAGTATTTAGTAAGCAAATCTAAATAGGCAATTTATGAGGTTATCAGATATGGTCATAGAATCATAGAAAGGTTTGTGTTTGAAAGGAACTTAAGATCATCTAGATCTAACTCCCTCTGGGCAGGGACTCCTCATACTAGATCATGTCACCCAAGGCTCTGTCCAGCCTGGCCTTGAACACTGCCAGGGATGGAGCATTTGTCACTTGTCTGGGCAACCTGTTCCAGTCCCTCACCACCCTCACAGTAAAGAACTTCTTCCTTTTATCTAACCTAAACTTCCCTCATTTAAGTTTGAACCCCTTGATGATAGAGATAAACATACAGTAAGCACATAAATAGATGATTTTATAATTAATACATTTCTGGTTTTCTGAAAGATTGTTTTGAAAAATAAAAACCAGAAAGAGTTTACTTTGTTAATCAGTGTTTCTTGATGTATAGAATAACTTCATATTGGAAATGAGAGAATTATTAAGTTGCTACATGGTCCATTTACAGACATGTCACTGTCTTTATTGCAAATTCCTTATAAGAAAGAGCAAAAGAAATAATTTTTGGTTAAATTCAAGAAAGTGTCTAACATGTAGAGAGGTTTTTTTGAGGGATATTGTACTAGCATGAACCTTTTCAACTTTTTTTTTCCTGGTATTATTTAGAAGTGACATTTTCAAAGAATATTCTGTGCAGCTGCAACACTGCTTTTATCTGTTTTGCATAATATAAGGGAAATTGCCAGCTTTGACTTCATGGAGAAGCTCTGCTGCTTGAGGCTTGATCTAATTTTGAGATTATTAGTTCAAGGAGAGTATATTTCAAGTGAACTCATTCAACATAAACAGAAATGTTGTAGTGTTCCCTTTATTGCCTAAATAACAAGGGTTTATTGCTTTAAAACATTTATACAACTTGTTCTTTGTGTCTTTTTAAATTCACATCAATGTCCAAGTATCTTTACAAGCAGGTCTGTTGGGTTTATGTCCACTTTACTGCATTATGAAAGGTAATTTATGCTTTTACTATCAATATATTGGATAATTCTTATCCATCATCCTGAAATCAGATAAATATTGTAATGACAGATAACACATTTTAAATAAAGCCATTAAGAAGAGATTTTGTCTTTAACAGAACATTAAGTGTTAAGGAATGGTAGATGGGTGAAACTTTGCAGTTTAAACTGCATTGAAATCAGATGCTAAAATTGTCTGGATGGAGGTAAGAAATAGCTTTCAATGCTTCTTGTGAAAGCACAAAGAAAGCACTCATTGGCCACGGCAGATCAATGCTATTCTTTCTAGGGTGATCCAACAACACCATCTAGACCAAACTCACTGACCATGCCAATGATCAGCCCCCAAACATGACTGAGGCACCCTCTGAATTAGACAGGGACATGACTTGTTCAAGTATGGCCAGCAGCTTAAGAAGGCTGGTAGGCTGGCTAGCAGGCCTGGCCCTGCAGTGGCATGCAGGCCAACTCTTCCGGAGTTTCACTATTATCATCGGAAAGCTTTTGTAATGTCTAACCTCAACTTTTTGTTTGGTTCTTCTCCTGTCCATCCTGGGCAGGATTTCACTGCTTTTCCAGTTTTCAATGCTTTAAGCAATACAATCCCATTTTGTTCATTGTTGCATAGAAATTAAAAGAAGCCTCATGTGGCCCTCTCTATTTTCTTAATCTCAGCAACAGCTTTTTTGAAGAATGACTCTCTGAATTTTCTTAATCTCAGCAACAGCATTTTTGGCGAATGGCCTCCAAAACTGAGGCTCCAAGTGTATTTCAGCTAAAGTTGCACCATTGCAGAGTAAAAGGATGCTTTATATATGTCTTTTAGACTACATTTTCATTTAAACCTCTCAGCGTCCTATCTTCCATTTTTTATGACTGCATTAACAGTGTTGACTCATGTCCAACTTCTGAGTCACTGAGACTCCCAGGTTCAGCATTCATGTTGCCTTATCATTTATTCCTCATCTTTTACTTCTGCAGTTGGCTATTTCTGTTTGGAACATTACAGCACTTACCCCATCAACCTGCATGTCTTTTCAGACGGCTTTCCAAATTTGTACTATGCACTTGCAGTCTCTCTCAGCTTGCTACCATCTGCAAATTTAATAAGCACAGTCTCTATTCCATCTTCCAAGACACTACTGAGAACAGTGAGCAGCACTTGTGCAGGACAGACTACCACAGAATCCAGCAAGGCAAGTCCTTCAGTTTTCATGAGCAATCACTGATGGCTGCAATCTCAATATAGTCTCCAAGGAGCCCTGCACCCTTCCTACAGCAGTTTAATCCACAGGACACTTCTTTCTGTGTATGCTACATATGAGACAACAGCCAAGGATTTACTGGACATGAGACATTTTACTCCTACTTCTTCTTCTCAATTCAAAGGGCCAGTAACCCTTGGAAGAAATGAATTAGGTTGACTTGACAGAATTTGTTCTCAGTATATGATGTTTGTGAATCTTTGGGTTTTCCAATGTGCTCTTACATAATGTTTTGGAAAATACTTCATTATTTTTACAGGAATTTTAATTAAGAATTGTGCTTTATAATTTCCTAAATGCTACCCGCTTCACTTTTTCTTAGAATAGGCACTACATTTATTTCTCCTTTTTCACTTTGTACCTTTGTGTACCGTTTTTTTAAAAAGACCTATTATGAGCTGCAGAACTGCTTCAGTTACTTTTTTCAAATATCCTACAGTGACAAAGTTCACCCAGCCCAGCAAATATGAAAACTCCCTAATCTGTATTTTTCTTCTTCTAGGTCAAAATCTTATCTCTCCCTTGCTGGTACTAATTATGTTAGGCCCATGCTATTGTCACTGATCTTTTTTAAAAGGGTGATGAAAAAAAGATAATAAACACTTCAGTCTCCTCCAGAACTGCCATTTGTTGATCTCTTCCAAGAAAAGTACTTCAAAAGTACTGAGCCTTCCCTTAGATTATGATTTAAAAAAAAAAAAAACCAACAAAACAGTGTGTGGTTATACTGCCAAACACTGATACAAAACCAGCTCCTATTCCAGAAGATTCTGTTCTGGAAAAAGTTTTTATTGCTGTTGTTCAGGTTTCTTACAATACGATATGCAGACATAGGGAATATTTCCTTTTGTTCTACAGAGCTGAAGCAATAATGTTTGGAAAAACTCTTCGGCCCATCCTAAAAAAAAAATCTGTTTTGGATCAACATCATTCAAGAGGAACAATTAATGTAATTTTGAAAAAGTGGCTGTACATTAATCTACAGATACTCAATTATATGGACCTCAGGTTACAGGCAATTTTTTAGAGGAAATAAGTAACTAGAAATTAGGATATTATCTTTATGGAGATCATGAATTTAATCACAGGATTGCTCGCAAGAACACAGATGCTTAACAGTCATGTGGAAGATGGAAAAAAACCCATCACTAGGCTAATAGCATCTTTAATTGCTGTCCTTACTTAGAGACAAAACTGAATCAGTGGAGAGAATTACAATTTACTTCTGTTTGTAGTGTGAGCAAATCTGGATAATTTTTTAGCTATTTTAAACAAGATAAGCTCGTACAAGAATATAGCCTAGAAGGTTTATACTACATTCTCCTACATATACATGACATCCTTGTCTCTAAATTGGAGAGACATCAATTTGATATGTGGACCACTTGGTGGATAAAGAACTGGATGGATGGCTGCACACAAATTGTTGTGGCCAATGGCTCAATGTCCAGCTGGAGACCAGTAATGAGTGGTGTCCCTCAGGGATTGGTGTTGGGACCAATCTTGTTCAACATCTTTCTCTGTGACATGGACAGCGGGATTGAGTGCGCCCTCAGCGAGTTTGCCGATGACACCAAGCTATGTGGCTCGGTTGATATGCTGGAGGGAAGGAATGCCATGCAGAGGGACCCTGACACACTTGTGAGGTGGGCTGATGCCAACCTGATGAAGTTTAACCATGCCAAGTGCAAGGTGTCCTGCACCTGGGTCGGAGCAATCCCCGGCACAGCTCCAGGTTGGGCAGAGAAGAGATTCAGAGCAACCCTGCGGAGAAGGACCTGGGGGTATTGGTTGATGAGAAATTGACCATGAGCTGGCTTCAGTGTGTGCTCGCAGCCCAGAAAGCCAACTGTATCCTGGGATGCATCAAAAGCAGTGTGACCAGCAGATCGAGGGAGGTGATCCTGCCCCTCTACTCTGCTCTTATGAGACCTCACTTGGAGTATTGTGAGCAGTTCTGGCAGGCGTCCTAAGCATAAGAAGGACATGAAACTGTTGGAACAGGTCCAGAGAAGGGCCACGAGGATGATCAGGGGACTGGAGCACCTCCTGTGTGAAGACAGGATGAGAAAGTTGGGGCTGTTCAGCCTGGAGAAGAGAAGGCTGCGTGGAGACCTCATAGCAGCCTTCCAGTATCTGAAGGGGGCCTGTAGGGATGCTGGGGATGGACTATTTATTAAGGGACTGTAGTGATAGGACAAGAGGTAACGGGTTTAAACTTGAACAGGGGATGTTTAGATTGGATATAAGAAATTCTTTACTGTAAGGGTGGTGAGGCACTGGAATGGGTTGCTCAGGGAAGTGAATGCTCCATCCCTGGCACTGTTCAAGGCCAGGCTGGACAGAGCCTTGGCTGACATGGTACAGCCTGAGGTGTCCCTGTCCGTGGCAGGGGGGTTGGAACTAGGTGATCTTAAGGACCTTTCCAACCCTAATTATTCTATGATTCTATATATTGCAGAATATAAACTGCAATTATATTCTATCTGGGACAGTGAATGACTCATTTGGATCTATGCCCCTTGACTTTTACAGGTATGTAGCACTATGGGGTAAGTACATGTGTGCACGTGTGATCAAAAAAGGTGTTAGCTTTGCTTGGACAACCTCCCTTGTATCTGCAAACCAGTACAGCAGAAATGGTGCATTATAACATAACCTGAGACACTGCTTATTTCTATTGAGTCTTACCCAACTCATTATGAAGTCTTATGGGAACAGATGAGCAAGTTATGAAATGATGGCACTTTTATCAGATATTCCATGAGAGCTTCAACCTGTGTGGAGTTACGACTGACCTTGAAGGATGTGTGTAACAGATGTATTCCTAGAGTTCAAGTGCTTGTTTTCAGGAGTAGACTTCATAATCCACTGCTATAGGAGAATTTGGAAGAGCAAGCAGAAGGGATCTGTAGATCTGCATGCTAACAGAAAGCCATGCGCTGATTTCTAGGGAAGTAGTGGATACAAGCTGCATCTTACACTCTTGAGTTGCAAGAAATTTTATCCTCTATAGTCAGAAGGATCTTCTGTCCATTCGGATTCCACGGCTTTGATTTCTCTTACAAATGATGCCACTTCTGCCCACTCAAAGAGCAGGGCAGGTCTTCATTTTTTATCTTGAGAGGTTCCTTCAGAGGAATCGGTGGTATCTCCTTTTCTGGTAAAGGCAGTTGCCCAGGAAATGAGTGTTATTCATCGTTTTTGCTTAAAATATGTCAGAGTTAAAGAGCTGAAGGCTGATTTCCATATTCTCTATGCTACAGAATTCTTCTATCTTTATGACTCCATCAGAAAAGCAAGGAAAATTATAACTAAAAATGTCAGGCATCTCCAGATGGTTAAAAAAAATTCAAAATTGGAGCTGGCTTTCAAATTAAGCCTAAGTCTTATTTTAGGTACCAAAGGCCTGGATCCTCAGAGATTTATCGTCCTAAAATCCATCTGACTTCTCTGAGAGTTAAGTGCCTCAAATACTCTGTTACTAAAATACTCAAATACTAAAATACTCTCATAAATCCAGGCAAATGAAGTCTTTGATTTGCTCTATCCCTCAGTTTGAGCAAAACACACTTGGCATTTTGCAAGATCACTCTTTGAGTGGCAAGCTAGGGTCAGAAATACGTGGTTTGTCTTTCCTACTTGATTACCTATTACAATTTTTCTTCATTTATATGAGTTACATGTACTTCAGTTATAGGAGAACACCCTGCATCTGGAACTTCACTGTTTCAGTGTACCCTGGAATAGCTGAGGTTACTGGTTCCCTTCTGAGTTATTTATGTGCTCTTCCTTTGTCTTTGCTGTCGGGCAAATGCTAAAAATAAGAATTTGCTTATCTAATTTGTATGGATCTTTACAGGGTATGTGATTTCACTGTCTCCTTTCCCCTCAAGCAGTGGACAGATTTTCCAGACTTTATGACTATGGACTACACATTCATTGCTGTCATAAGTGAAGGGATTCTTCTTTACAATACTGACATGACAATTTAAGACACGCCTAAGTTTTCCATAGGGAACAGTTAGAGATTAGAGTTTCTGCTTGTTCTATTTGGGCTCTGGACTTATCAACTCCAATCTGAGTATATTTATTTCCAGTCCTGGAAATCTAGTTAACACCTTGTAAATTTTTTACTGCAAGCATGCCTAAAAACGTGCTTTTACCTATGAACGGATTTTTATTTTTCTTTAGATTAATGGGTAAATTGTATATTGTTTCAGATTAATAACTTGTATGACAGAAGAAAAATCAGGATAAGCTTCCTCTGTTGTCATGCCCTATGCTAAAAGCTTCACTAGAGATGACATTTTGGAGAAAGATCATGTTATTCTGCCTTCAAGCCTGTCCGGTCACTTACTTACCTGTGTATCTTATTAACTCAGATCAGCAAAAAAAGTTGCATACCCTTAGAAGCTTACAGATGGTAGGAGGGCTGAAAAATGCACTTTCTCCTCTTTCTGTACACATCATTCTTTTTTTTAAGTTGAACTGAGGAATGACAAACAACAGAGCAGTTATGTTTTGGTAATTTGAAAAGTCTTTGTATCCTAGCTTTACGTGTGGAGTCAGCAAGGACAGCAAAGCAGAGCAACAAGAGTGATCAGGTTGCAGTAGTGGCTTGCAAGGGGCACAGGGCTGTGACAGAGCCAAAAAAGAGAAAGCCATTCCTTCTGAACAAAATAAAATCATCTGGGGGACCAGTCAAGGACAAAAGATATGGGCTACACAACAGAAATAAACTGTGATATGTAAGAGAAAATAATCAGGGCTGAGGGAAGAAAAAGGAAGGTCCTGGAAGACCCTAACTTAAGCCCAAATAAGCAAAGGAAGAAAAAAAAAAAACACAAAACCCCAAACAAAACAGTGATAGTGCAAGTATTCTGGTCTTTTTTAGAACTGTATTGTTAAGCGACTTAACAACCCTATGTGTCTACTTATTTACTTGCATGATTATGTTCTCTCACAGTTAGAATTTCACTTCTGGAGGAGCAGAACTGACACTGTGTTTAAATAACAAGCTTTTGCTCAGCAAATGAGCTACAGATGTCATGAACACCTCCACGCACAAATACGTATATGGAGCCTACCTGAGCCAAGGGAATTTAAGAGCATAGGAGCTTAACATACAGGGAGCCAGTTTAGCATACGGCTTAGTAACCAGCTGGCAAAACTTTCAGTTTGAGAGCAGACAGACCTTTAGCCAGATTCTGATCCCAGCTGCACCACCAGTATGAATACCAGTTAATTAACTTGTATGAATACAAGTTAATTTCCAACTCTGTCTGAATTTGCCCAGCAAATACACTGTCCCTGAAAACTCAATTTGATCCTTCCTGTGCAATCTCAGTTTTATTATAGGACAGGTCAGGTTCCTTGAGCGAATAATGAAACATCTAAGACATCTGTCAAATCTCCTCTCTGACAATGATACAGTGGTAAAATAGGTCAGTGCGGTTTAGGGTTGCTTTTGAAGCTACGCGACAGGAGACACAGGAGGCTGAATCCTAGGAACAGTGAGAGTAGTTTTTACAGGGAAGATATAGGGAGATATAAACGAGCTCTGAAAAAAGAAATTCAAGAGGTTTTAAGGCTGCAAAACCAGACAAGATTAAATTTATTAAATACTTCTAAGTAATTCAATACAGCATTGGCTGTTATTCACAAATGCCTGAAAGGTAGTACAATTCCAATGAATCAGTACAGTATATAGAATCATAGAATGGTTTGGATTGCAAAGGGCCTTAAGATCATCCAGTACCAACCTCTGCGCCATGGGCAGGGCCTCCTTAACTATACCATGTCAGCCAAGGTTCTGTCCAACCTGGCCCTGAACTTCCAGGGATGAAACATTTACCACTTCTTTGGGCAACCTATTCCAGGGCCTCACCTCTCTCACAGAAAAGAACTTCTATCTATCCTGAATTTTCCCTGTTTCATTATGAATCCATTACTTCTTGTACTATCACTAGTCCCCCCCCAACGTCCTTGTAGGCCCCCTTCAGATACTAAAAGGCTGCTCTGAGGTCTCCACACAGCCTTCTCTTCTCCAGGCTGAACAGCCCCAACTTTCTCATCCTGTCTTAACACGTGAGGTGTTGCAGCCCCCTGATCATTCTTGGGGCCTCCACTGGACTTGCTCTGACAGCTCCATGTCCTTCTTATGTTGAGGACACCAGAACTGCACACAAGTACTCCAGGTAGGGTCTCACAAGGCAGGATCGTGTCCTTCGACCTGCTATACATACAGGATATGTATTAGCATAGTATACAACAGACTAGCCTACACACTTCTTCTGGATGCATGAGTTTAATTAAATGTAATAATGAAAAAAATTAAGAGCAAAGGAAGGTTTAGAGTTTTTCTGAGATTAAAACTAAGTATCTTGTCATGAGAGTAACATCTCGAGTTGTCTGAAAACAGATACAGCTTGAAGTATTAAAAAGAAGGTAGATAAAACACCATTCTTAACAATATGAGTTTTTCGGTTTAGATAGAGAATTCTGGTTCCAGCAAATTCAGGGGCAACTTCTGAAGCCATCTGAAATTGCCCACAGCTTGCAAGAATACTTTCTGAAGGTGCATGTGCCTAAAGGAAGTACGCAGCCTATTTGCATGGCACATCCAGATATTTAAAAAAAACCTGTTTAATGAAAGCCTACAAGAAAAAAAACGAGCAGCTGGAATTAGGTCAAGGCCTACAACAGAATATTTAATTTGGCTTCAATGAAGGGGCCTGGATTTATCATTTGTTGTTAATCTAGGCACTCTGTTTGTCCTCATTTATCTTCCCTTCAGAGCTACTGAGAAGAGCTTCAGAAATACATTTCAGCACATTGTGGAAACAATCTCTGCTCACAGCTAGCAATGAAGAAATAATGTAATTAATTGCTGTTATGTAATGGCACTTGGCAAATTAATGTGGACTGCCACACAGTAAATAAAAACTAGTGCTATTTCTGGAATACCACTTAGAAACGTCTTGACCAAAGCCCTGGAGCATCCAAACATTTGACTGATAATTTTTTGCACAGAAAACACTGACTGTTGGCTAAAGGTGTTGTAAGGGGGACTCTAGAGATTAAGAGCTCCTGTATCACCGCCGAGTAAGGACAGCACAGTTTGTGTACTGCACCCAGCTGCCTCTGTCACAGACCTGCAGCTCCTTAGTTCCTGTCATCTCTGCTAAGCTGGCAACGGCATTCTGTTAATTCCATCAGCTCCTGGGGATGAAGTGATGTGGTCTAAAACAAGGCCACACAGTGTGCTGCATAGGGAAGCACAAAGTACAGAATGCTACTTTCTACTGACACACATTCCCAGGGACAGCCAAGAAGCTCTTGTGGGTGGATATTAGGAATCACCTTTAGACGTTAATAACCTAGGACTTTTTAATGTGTACTCCTTTCCTCCAACCATGTGGGAAGTTTAACCATAGGGAGTCTGTAAGTCTACACAATCCCTGAGGGCCATGCAAGGACTCCTGAACAACTGCAAGCAAACACACAGTAGAGCATTTCATGTGCAAGGCCTTACACCCACGAAGACACAGTGTGTTGACAGAAGAACTGTAGTAAGCGTGCTTGATAAAGGAAGCTACTCAGGGAGCGCTCCCTTTGAGAGGATCTGTGGGTGGGATGCAATCAGGAAGGCTGCCAGGCTACCCTGTGACTCAGAGGGGGAACTCCCACCTACATGGGGGGATTTCAGAGCCAACAGGCACAAAAGCTGAAGCACAAATTGTGGGTGGCTTAACTGGCTTCTGTTGCACCCTGTCCTACCAGAGCCTGATGACAGCCCTTGCTTCTTATCATCCCCATCTTTGTCCCGAAATCTGAACCAAAATTAACAGTTTTTTTTATTTTTGTAAGTGGGTTGACAAAACAGTTACCTCTTCATCCTAACTACTATGAGATGAAAAGTAACCTCTTTGCCTTGGTTTGGGAAAGTTAAGAGTTGCTATTACACATAGCTTCATCTATTTAGTTTGTGATGCATTTTGAGGGGATGGTTTTTTTTTTTTTTATTTTAAATCAAGGCTCATACATTTCTAACATACTATTTTTAAACTTCTCATCTGCCCATTTACATTGATTTCAAACTCCTTCTTTCCTTTCCCATCTGAATAACAAATCCCAAATAACAAATTTAAACTGCTATTTATAAAATGCAGTGGGTGAATTGGGGCTTTTGCTGATTACAGTTTAAAATTTACCCAGTTTTGAACCTTCATGTTTAACCAATAACCCCTGTTAATCCTATTCTGAATGGAAAACAAAGTGCATTGTTAAGAAAAGCAATTGGGTAAATCTGATTTTACACTGGGAATCCACTAACCTGTAATTTGATGTCTGATTGTTTGGTTTTGACTGTTTTCTGTTTTATTGCTAGTATTTCCTGCAGGCCTCTTAGATTGAAGCTGCTCACCAGAAATCCCATTAATACCTCATAAAGCCTTAATACCTGAATATTAACATTGCAGTTCAGCCACTGTGGCGCTGAAAGTGCTCCCAGGCTCAAGATTGCTGAGGGGATGGCCATGTGCAGTGGATCTGGACAGACGGATGGCCGCCACTGCCTGGGCATGGGCTGTCTTCCTCATCCCTGTGCCCTGGAGGAAGAGGAGCTGAAGGATGCCCTGGGCCACAGACAACTACCCAAGTGCTGTCAGCAAGGAGGAAGATGGAGGTCTCTTTTCCCTGCTCTGCACCCTGCCTGTGGCCTTGCAGACCGACCACCGCTCCCCGTGAGGTGAGGCGCCCTGACACGAGGCAGGCGCCCGCACAGCCTGTGTGACCCCTGCCGCCAGTCCAGGCCAGGCAGCCATCTCCTCAGCAGCCCGCCATGCTGCGGCAGAGGTTATACACACCACTAGACAGAGAGCTGCCAGCATCCTGACTCACTAATGGGGGTGCCCAGCCCCACCTGAGGGCTCCATCCGCACCCTAGCTCTCTATTTAATCTCACATATGTGCTGTCGCCTCCTGCTAAGCTGTGACGTGCTACTGGTGGTCTCTAGCTCAGTCATGGCTGTATCTGCTGCGGGCTGGTTCATCCGCATCCGCACCCTCACCTATAACTTTCTGCCGCGGCCCCGGACCTTCCTCCTCGCTGTGGAGCTGCCTGGTGAGGCTGCTCTTCCTGCCAGCCCCTCGCCCTGGAGAAGCAGCGTCCTGCGCAGCGGCTACCCCGGAGCCACTGCGCTGCTCGGCCGCGCCGGCCC